>JAVCKT010007641.1:0-14363 GCA_032273925.1 Rhynchotus rufescens
TGTTCTCACACTGAAAGTTGCTGTGAGATTTGTCTCTATCTAAATTTGTTTTACTTGGCTTGTATTTCAATAAGATCAGGTCACCATTCTCCCCCCAGACACATACATAGAAAACAGCAAATTAATTAAATATCAAGAAAGGTCTAAACCCAGAAAGACTCAGAAACAGAGTGTATTGTGTCCCTTCATTGATGGGAACAGTGAAAACAAGAAGGTATCTTATACATTTCTTCTACTTATTGAAATGCCAGCTTTGATTTTTGAATTAACCGCTGGTCTTGTATTACAGCTCCTAGAAACCTCACTTATTTTAATGGGCCTGTTAAATAGACAGGATGCCTTTCATAGTGGGATAACAGCGTGGGAAGGACAACCTATTCAAATGTCTCCAAATGCAGCTGACACTGAGAACCAGCAACTTGTGAGGAAAAAGATTTCTCTTTATCACTGTTCATTTGAATGAGAATGACATTAGGTTACAGAAGAGTTCTATCTTTTTTTTTTTTTTAAGTACTTTTTAGGAACATTTCTTGCGCGTGGCAAGGGACTTGGCCACTTGTTGGCTGTTTCAGAAACCTTGGGGTGGTGGAGGCTGAGCTTCCCAAGGTTCCCCAGTGAAGGTAAAGGGAAAATCTTTGCCCTAAGTTAAAATATTCACACTGCCAAACTCTCTGCTCCCTCAGCCCTGGTTCTTCCTGCTTCCAGCCATCAAGCTCTGGTTTTCCCTCACCTTTAAGTCCAAATTGGGAGAGAGGGGAGCAGAGCGAGTCCTGGCAGGCTGCGTTCATTTGTGTAGCTGCAAATGGCAGAACATGAGTGCAGGGCATTAAAGTGCCTCTCATGAAAGCAAAACAGAAACAGCAACATTTACTGCGAGTCCATGTCCTTTCTCCATCAAATATACCACATGCAGTGCAAGTTGCCCCATATCCTGGATAATGAAGTGGGCAAGTGGAGTAGCTCAGGCTCAACCCACTTCTCCCCAAAACTCCATGATCTCCTCCAGCCTCCCTGCTGGGAAGAGTCCCTGGCCTCTACCGTCCCCAGTGCATCACCCAGGACAGCACCAGCTGGTGTGAGTCAAAATTTAAGGGGACTTTTATTACCGAGCAGCGCAAAGCAGACAGTAAAAGAGCTGTTCTGCTGGAGCTGAGAACAAATAAGACATGGGACTCGTGCTGAAGAAGGCAAATATTTCAAGTTAACACAACATCCATAAAAGTCACATTGCCCTATAAATCCCTCTGCCGTAGCTCTGCAGCTTCTACAAACAGATGTCGTTTCCTTGAGTGCGAGCTCAGCTGGGAAGCCCGTGTGAACCTGCTACTGCTCAGAGCTTCTGCCTTTGGAAGAGCAAATGCCCCAGGACATCCCCCCAGTCATCTGCCGCTGCTGGAAAATACCCCAGAGCATCGTTAGGAGTTGCCTGACCCATTTGATTTATTTCTCCAATCCTCTTGGGATGAGGGAAGGCAGAAGAGTAAAAAGAGCATTCTCAGATGTGCAGGCAACTGGTCTTGGGAGATCCCTATGGAGGGTCTTTATCCCACCCTCCTTTATACCACCATATAAGCTGGTGGAAAATATTGTTTTTCTAGGACACTTTCTACAGCAAATTGCAAAAGCCTCAGCGAGGTTCTGAAGCAAAGACAAAGAAATGGAAAAACAAATATCAGAAATTTCCAGGCTCTCTCTAGCTAAGGTCAGCAGGCTGGGAAAGAAGCAGAGGCCCTGGAGGCTAATTAGGAGCTCTGAGTAACAGGCTCTAAATCCAAAAAGGCCACCAGACCACCCTGGGTGCAATAAACGTGCAGGAGGCTACTCTGAGAATGGGAGGTTTTGCGAAACGATGGGTCTTGGAGGTGCAGGGGCAGCATATTGGGAGGATCCCCCTTGGCACACGGATTGCCCGGAGCACCCATGGCATTCAAGGCCATTCAGGAAGGTCCTAGTTTCATTTTTATGTTTTCTTTTCTTTTTTTATGAATAGGCAGATATGATGCAAATAGCAAATGCATCCCTGTGCTACCCTTTGTGTAAGTGTGTGCCTGTGTGTGCTTTAAGTTGGCTTGTGGGGGTAATTTCCTACAGTGGTGGGGGAGGCTGACTCTCTCAGGGACTGGCACAACTGGCCCAAGAGGTCCTTGGTTCTTGGCTACAGTAATTTGGGAAGACCAAAAGGACATTTATTTTGGGCCACGTTATCTAAGCAGCTTGTTCTCATTAAACAACATGCACTGCCACTTCCACACCTAATCAAAGAGAGCAGATAAGATGCATGTTCTCATCCAAGGAAAGGAACAGGATGTCTTTATTACGGAAAGCACAATAACCAGTTAGGAAAGAAGCAGTTCTAATGAGAACCAGCTTCTCTGCCCTTCAGTTCCCCATGTGTGAGTGGGAACGACAGGATATCTGTGACTTCCAGAGTTTTCCAACCAGCTGGATGTTTTTTTCCAACATCTAGACTTCCATGTGACTTCCATGTGGACTTTCAGAGTTTTCCAACCAGAGATGTCCAACCAGCTGCAGAGATGCCCTCCTGGTGTGTCCCGATGCGGCTGGCAAAGGGTGCCCATCAGCAGGCTTCCCTTCAGAGATCCTGCCCAGCAGGTCCTCAGGACCTTTTTCCACCTACCTGATAAGATTTACAGTTAATGAATGGGAAATCTGGGTGACAAATGGGTTTAACTACATTCCCATTTAGACAGAGGTCTCAGTTCTGCCTGTATTAGTTTAATCCTGTTAACAAGTATATTTTTGTGCTCATGCAGCTCCAACACTTGCAACAGCCAGTGCTACAGCAAGACAAGCCAACTGGTGGTCTGCAGTGCTCCCTCCATATACTAGGGAGCTATTTCAAGTGGAGAAGTGCACAAAAAATCATCTCAAATTGGATCATTTCAAGCATTCTTCTTTGCATCCACTCCCCACCTTTCAGATCATGCTACTATTTACACGCTACTATTTACACTTATTTATTTAATCTCTTCCTAAAGTAACCTTTTTTCCATTGAGAAATTTGCAAGTGTTTGGGAGGGAGAGGAATTGTTTGCTGTTTTGGTGGAAGGAGAGAAACTAAATTCTTTCCCGGCTGAGATATATCTGGCAAGTTTTAGCTTGCAGACAGACTTTCTTAGCCAAGTTATAAAATCTGAGGATAATTCCCACTCTCCTCTGCAGTGACTTTTATGAAGTAATTCCTGATATATGCAGAAATAAAAGGAGAATCTGTGTGTGGAGGTTTTCAGTGGAAATGCTGAGAGCTGCGTCTGCTTGAGGGGAAAGGGCAGGACATGCTTCAGTCTAGGCAGAGCTGTCATCAGAAAGCTGAAATTCAATCCCAGCTTACTAAAAGCTGGTGAACCTATTGATGGTCCTGCATCTCTTAAGTGCTTTGGATGGAAATTGAGAGCTAGACAAAGGTAGTACACAGAGTTTGCATTTGACAGTGGATAGAAGGAAGCTTAGTTTTGCTTGAAATAACGAACTTCTTGGAAACTTAAGAATAAGCACCTTGATATGAAACTTTAAAGATGCTCCTGACCTGATGAGGCTATTCAATTTGAGGCGCATCAAAAAGGAGGTGCTAGAGCCAAGTCTTTCAGCAAAAGGATGCAGAAATCCTTCACTACAGCCATGGACATTATTGTACTCCTCCTTCCCTCACTTTTGCCATGCCAGACTATTGTGGTCACCACTGCCAGGAAGGACAGTGCCCAGAATCCTGTGGTGGTTGTAGACAGGCCCACAGAGAAAATGCATCTACCTGAACGCGTTTTTCCAGGCGAAACACACTGCAAAAAGGTCGGGGCTGTTGAAGCTCCATCTGCTTTGGGAAGCTGGAAAGTAGGTGCATATCTGCAAGGTGAAGCTCTATCTACAGAGCACGTGTCTATGGGGGGACATTTGTAAGGGGAGAGGGGATTGGGAGCTGTGTGAAGGGCCTTTCTTTTGCCATTAAGCATTGGCCCATCAGATGACACCTCAAGCAGCCTGGCAGCCTTTCTTTTGGAGAAATATGTTTGACATGAACCAAAACCACTCAGGAGCGGAGCCAACAGCGGCTAAGCCAACCTGTACATCTCCTGTTCACCAGGCCTGCTCCCTATAAAAGAGCAGCTCACACTGATTCCACAGGTCTTCCCATTAAACCTTGGTTGGCTGCTCTCCCCCACATGCTTCCCCTGAGCTGCCCATTACGCCAGGTAGCTTGATATTTTCAAGAAATGAAGCTCTTCTTGTAAATTCTTGTAGGGGTAATTTAATTCTCTGTATGTGACCTCAACAGGCCCTTCAATCAGGCCAATGTTATTTATTTCTTTGGTAAGCTGCTGCGGGGTATGGTGTTTCACAGGAGAGAATAAGACCTTGGTGATTACAGAGAAGGTGGGTATGATGTCTACGCACAGCCTTGAAAGCCAGTGATCATGCCAGTGAACTCAAAGGACACTTGTCACATAACACTGAGGATCCAAAAGGCTCTGATTGATTAAGCTGGCAATGCAACGGTGGTGGCTCAAGGTGAAGGTGATGCACCAGTATTCTGCCATCCCTGTGCTTCCCACTGGATACACGGGACAGGTTCTTCCTGCATCAACAGATCCTTAGTGACAAGATGTTCCCAGGAAAGCACATGAGAATAAGGGCCATGCCAAGATGACCCACTGATTGTCTTGATAGGTGGGTGAAGTGCGAGTACAATTCTTTTGTGGATGTTCGCTTGCCTCCTGCCCTTCCTTCTCCCCCAGCTTTCCATGTGGGGCAGGAGACTCTGTGGTCTCCTGAGGTCCCAGCACTCGGCTGGCTCCAGGGCTCTGCTCAAAAGGCTGCAGACAGAAGGTAGTGATGAATGTGCAATCGCTCCAACCCACACAGCTCCAGGATTGTGTAATCCACTTGTAACACATAAATAGCAGCTGGTTGCTCCCCAAAGAGCCATTTACTACTAAAGCTCTCTAAGTTTCTCTCCACTAAGTTCTACTCAAAAGCTTGAGCAAAAATGATGGCTGGCTTGGCTCTCAAACAAGGCCCTTTTCCCTCTACTCCACACGTTGCAAATTCTTACTGATGCTGACATTCGCTCTCTCCTCAACTCCCACAGTTTTTAACAGTTGAACCAACAAATTCTGGGAGAATGCAGAGCCCGTGAAGCCACCTTGGCTACAATTTACTGCTTGCTGGAAAGGCACTAACGCAAGACAGACTTTCCTGACATGTTTGCACTTGAAACTGAGCATTGGCTACGCTTGTGTTTGGCTTTCACAAGCTCTCCCCAAAATCCCACACATGAACTATGGGCAAAGAGACAGGGATATTGGTTTCAGAGTTATGTGTGAAGGAAGAAGGATGTCCAGAAACAAGAAGTGAGTAGGTGTAAGGATTCCTGCATTCACTCCCCAGCTCTGATAATGAATGTCTAGTCCAAAAAGCTGGCTGCAAATTGATTTGAAACTTTACTTTTGAAGTGAGCCCTTTAGACGTGACTAGAGCGTGACTTCCAGGTATAGCATGAGTGCAGGACGGGACTGACTTCAGTAAAAAACACACATGCTCAGATCTGCTCAAAAGTATCAAAAAGAAGAGTTTTCCCTGACCTTCTGCTTTGTGTGAGGGGAATGGCAGATTCCAGGAGATGCTTTGCTATAGATTCAGACCTTAAGTCTGATACTTGCTAAAATGATAAGGAGTGACTGAAATGAGACTAAAATTAACGTGATGGTGGCTAAAGAAACCTCCTTCAGTCCAGTGCCACATGTGAGCTTACATGTTTTCAAGTGTCAGTTCAATCACTGGGCCCCAAAGCTCAGGCTCTTCCTCTGGCTTGCAGACAGCCTTTTGCCCCTTTTTTGGGCTAAACCCAAACCAAGTCTACACCAGACAGCCATGAAAGAAGAGATCACACCACAGTGGTCCATCTTTACTGCTTTATCTTATCAAAGTAGAGCAAAATCCTAGGCTGATGAAGCCACTTTTTTATCCAGGCAATTTTGAAAGTGGCTTTAGATTTCAAACTTTTTTTCACTTTATTTTTATATGCATGGCTTTCATGAAGTCTACAAGAAAACAGATATAGCGGAAAGGGAAGGAGTCCAGAGTAAATTGTACATCATCTAATAGGATATATAACTCACAATGATTCTAAATTGCACAAATAGGGCCATATGCATATATATATATATAAATGCCAATGCATCAATTCTCAAGTTGTATTTGGGATAGTGACACACTGAATAAAAATGTGGAAAGTCTGGATTTTGAAGATTAAAAAAGCAAGGAATTTACTCAAATGGACATAATTAATGGACATGTCCATTAAGGGTGTAGTACCCACAGCTGCGGACTTCTTAATCTACCCAGTACATCTACTGCATGTACATTATGCATTAAAACACAACATGCACTATAGTGCAGAAATAATTCACACACAACATCTGCTAGGATTTCAGGAGTTCGGAGGAAAAAGGACACAGATGGAAGAAAACCACTGCTCAGCCTGACAAATTATACTCAGTTCATTGTCCCACATTTTCCATGTCTTGGAGGACAACCTGATGTTATGGGGTATTTCCTCTCCATTTAGCTGTCAGCGTCAAAGGCTTCCTGAGGGCTACCTCAAAATTCCCCAT
Source organism: Rhynchotus rufescens (assembly GCA_032273925.1). Classification (NCBI taxonomy): domain Eukaryota; kingdom Metazoa; phylum Chordata; class Aves; order Tinamiformes; family Tinamidae; genus Rhynchotus; species Rhynchotus rufescens. The sequence continues at coordinate 6,630 of JAVCKT010007641.1, forward strand.
CCCTATTTCCACCAGTAGCCAAAAGGAGAAAAAAAATGCAACAGCCATGAGCAGATGTTATTTAAAATACGACTTTCAACAGCTGCTGAGCACCTCCGGCTTCCGTCTGCATAAGTCAGCAGCAGCGTGATGCAGATCCATGTCCTTGGTCCATGGTAGGTCAGCAGTGTTATGGAGACTTCCCTCTTGCTCATGCTGCTTTTTTTAAGTTCACAGTGTCAGCTGAGTTGAACCAGTTTTCTGGACACTTTCCCATTTCCTTCATACTTCAGCAAACAGCATTAAGAGTGCAAAAGGGCTCAGCGTACATTTTTGAAGGAATTGGGGTCTGACAGACACTACTTGGCTGTCACTGCTGTGACGAAGACGTATTGGCCTTTGCTTTTTCCCTGTTTTGAAAGCTGCTCTACAGAGTGTTTTATTGCATTTGGTGAGGAACGAAAAAGCTCCTGTTCTGAAGTGATTGTATAAGACAGTTTCCATACGGCAATGCTTTTTCCTCCCCTGACTCTTCAAATATAGAAAAGCCTGGTAAAATGGTGCCTTAGACAACCTCTGGCCTTGCTTCGAGAACTGTTGCTTGTTCATTCCCACAGTTGATATTTCCTTCTCAGAAATCCTGGCTGTAAGATGTTTCGTGCAGTCCATAGGGAGGTAAATCACTAAAGATACCCTGTGGAACAAGTGCATTGAATTTTCCATTCTCTGGTGTATGGCCTCAAACACCACATATGATGCTAACCAAGCTAGAGGTCTGCCTAAAATATAGAACGCTGAAAGCTCAGGTCCAAAATAGGGCCACAAGGGCAGCAAAAATGAGTCGTGTTTAAACCATGGATCAGATCAAGTGAAATCCAGATTATGAAGCTGATCTTCTGATCTTTTATGAAGCTGATCTTTCTCTGCACGAAATTGGTCAAAGATCTCCCTTAAGTTCACTGTACTGCCAAGGTAAATGTGAATCTTTCCTAAAAATAAATACATCCAAACTCCTTTTCAGTGGTGGGGAATCGATCGTGACTCATGGCCAACTAAAGGAATTAGTTAAGAACCAATTCCTTAACAACTAAAGTTGTTAACAACTTTAAGTAACTTAAAGGAATGGTTAAGAAATGCCTTATTTAAGTTTGGTGCTTTCCACCTATATTACTACTAATTTCCATTTGCAAGTCAAAAAAAAAAAAAAGTATATTAGAACTCCCTTGGTTCTGTTTCCAAGTCAAGAGATCATCACTTTAACTGACGTCTCCCAAGCAAGTTAAACTTCAGCTTCTGCTCTCTCCACACATGCTTTATTCATGTGTTTGGGATGGTGTTATTTCCGTCCCAAGAGAGATATGGTGGCCTCTAACAATTGCTAATTAACACTCCACTCATCCACCAAGCACTGCAGAGCGGTTGCTTCTGCATTGCTGCTCACTCAGCACTAGACAATTCCCTTTCTGATGGGATATTAGGGTCCTTGCACACACCTGCCCACTGCCTCTGCACTTCTTACAAACGAGCTTCTACCAGTTAATTGTAACCTTCCAATCATAAATAACAGCAGGTAAGCCTAACCATAGGCAGGTCTGATTTCCTCTGCTTGTTAACTTGCTTCACAGAATTAGGATAAAGTCAGCTAAGACTTTCTCCTGTTTGCATCCTTTGAAGTTTCAATTATTAATTCCCTTTTTCCCCCCCAACTAATGCTAATTTTTTAAGTGAGAAATTATGCCTTTTTTTTTTTTTATTTCTATTTTCCTTGGTTATTCGCTCATGCCTTCCTGACTAGTCTAGACAGCCCTACCCCTTAGAATTTGCATGTGATGGAAACTTTCCAAGCTACACTGCCCTCCTCCCAAAGAAGGTGGGCTAAACTCATCAAAATTAAACCTCTTTCTACAGCCCCACTTCCTTCTGCAGCTTAACCTCCTTCTACAACCCCATGGCTAGCTGTTGGCTTCCAACACTGCAGAGGTGGGAAGTCTCTTGGAGATGGACACATGAGACATTCACCACCTCCATAACCCCGCCCAATTTCCAAAGGGATCTAATATCCTTCATCATCACCCTGCCAAGCTGCGTCATGATGGCATTTCAGCATCCTCTCTCAGTCCAAAGTCACCCTTGGAGGCCTCCCAAGCTGCTAATGATGATGAGTCCAGCTTGTGTGTCCCTGTTTCAGTGCTTTTCTGGCTGCTCCTGATACTGCTCTTCTCCTGGACAGCAAAAAGCCCTGCTCAAATTTTCCTTCTCCATGATATGCTGCTAATCTGTTTTGCATTTTATTCTTTTTCTTTTCCCCCCACCATGTTCTGTTTTTACATCCTTCTCGGTTTTCACTTTCTCTTGCAGGTTGCTGGCACTAGGGACAGCCAGCTGCACTTAATCTTTTTGGGGTTAAGTCTTGCACGCAAATATTTGCTTTCCCTATTGGCACTTCCATCAGTCTAGGCAAAACTTGGAAACCTCTCCATGGCAATAGCAGTGGGAGGTCCCAGACAGTAGGGAAGGGGCTTTACTCCTTCCTTCCTCAGGGACAGGCCCCTTATACCGCTTGTGGTAGCTGATTTCCATCCAGAATAGGATGGAAACAACCTCCCTTGAGGCTCAGCCATCAAGTTCAGCTTGTAGCCTTGGATCCTGCGATACGAGTAGATAGATGATAAGAGATCTACACAGTCACAAGAGCCATGGAGGGGGTAAATAGAGACTAACAGCATCTTCTGGCAGAAAAAAAAAAAGGACAAAATAGTAGGAATGAGGTTCAAAGCGAACAAAAAGTGGTGATTTTTTACCCAACAGTGCTGCAGATATGTGGAAGTCCTTACCTTAGGATGTTTCAGAATCTACAAGTCTGCAAATGTTCAAGAAGAGAGTAGCCAGCTTCATGGGAGAAAAAGCTACTGAAATTATAAAATATATAGAAACAACTGAATAGCTTCACTAGCGTGTCCTTGAGTTCAAAACATGGGAGGCTGGGAAATCATCAGAAGGAAGTATCACATAGTCTTACTCCACTATTACTCTTTTCTCTAGATATCTACATTTTTTTTTTTTGGTGTTTCTTTTCTAGTAGCCTTTTTCTGTATGCAAAAAAAAATCTGGTGTAATTGGTTCATTTAAGCTCTCCCACAGCTAAGCAGGTAGCAAGGACTGTTTCACCTCCGAACCTCATCTTTGCTGGATAACTAGACATTGGGTAGTGATGCCTATAACCCTTATAGCCCTTATAACCCTTATAGGTAGTAGACATCAGACATAGGGTCCCAGGATTTCACTAGGTTTGTTCCTCCTGACCAACAGACTATTCTTTGCCTCCTTTTTTTGCCACCAGTGGGAAATAGCTAATTGCCAGTTTTACAAGGCTTGAGTGCAGGAGATAGGACATAAGGTTAGAAGGACATTCAGTGTGACCCACTGCAATCATTCTCATTTATGTACTATGAAGGTGGGTCAATTGCAATGTGCTCAAAGTCCCCTTCTTTAACTGATAGGGATTCTGCAGGGATAGACTTTGCTGGTGCAAATAATGTGAAAAAGACAGGCAGTGAAATCTTGATGGTGTCCACAGAGAAAGACCTTGGACACTTCATGAGTGCAGGGAGTAGAGAAGGACAGTCTGCTCCCTTGCTACCAAGCCTGAGTTACTGGCGAGGTTAGTGTTAACTAATGGTAAAATCCCTCCATAAATCCCTTACAACTCACTAAAGTTGCCTTCAGTAGCAAATGACAACCCTCCTCCCTCCTAACAAATCCACCCCATTGACTGCTCAGAAGCTGGCTTTGCTTGGCTCACGGATGGTAACTCCTGCATGTTTCACCTTTGTGGAAGGTTTTGAAGATTTTAAGAAACTTGATTTCCCATTCTTATTTTCTGTTGTGCTTAAGTCATCTCGATTTATTCATAGCAAGAGAGTTTGCTGTTTGAATCTGTGTGTGATCGAGTTATCCAGAAAAATCCAAGTACAGCAAAAAAAACAGGCTCAAAATGAAGTCTTTCATGGCCAGAATGGTCCACTTGTTTCCACATGGGAATGAGGCACATGGAGGAGGAGTGAACATGAAGAAATGGTCACCAAAAGCCCCTTGGCTCAGCTACAGCTCCAAACTGCTCTGCTCACATTATTATTTTTCTCTTGCAGACACTATGGGCAACATATATATATTTATATATTTTTATGAGCAATATATATTTATTTAATTAGTAAAATATATTGTTTTGTGCCTATCAAATGATAGAATGATCATAGAAACAGGTGGTGTGGTTTCCAGTGCAAGAGAAGGAAAAACTATAGCCCCAGAGGTGGGATAAGCTCCTCTTAGAAAGACAGGTAAATTGACGAACATCTGCTGATTTTTCAGCCCTTAGTCTCTCAAGCATTCAACCTTGCTCACTGAGGTCTGTCTGCCCACTCTTGTGGGAAGGCATTTCACTCCTCTGCTCAAGTTAGTAATGGTTAAATATTTACCAAAGTTATAGGAATTACTGAAGACTAGTACCATGCTAGGAGAATGGCTTAGCAGCACTTAATCCCACACAAAACAAAAAATCTTAAGAGGAAAAACTAAGGATGTAGCTTCTCTAACCTAGTCTTTGCTGAGACCCTTTTCATTCACACATTTGTCTTTCTACTGATGTCTTTGCATAATTATTTTCATTCGGCAAACCAAATCTATTAAAAACCTTTTGGAGATAAGGAAAAAATGTCCCACTTTGTCCCACCTCAAGTACATCAGAGGAGGATTCAGCTCTAGATCAGTTGCCTGATTCTAAGGAGCAGATTCAATTGCCCAAGTGGAGGTATCTACCATCATTTCAACCAGCATGTGGTATCCTTCCAACCCTCCATCTGCCGGTCCAGATAGCCAAGCATCTTCCACAAATCCTCTATCATATCAGCAAGCCCTGCACACATATCTTGGCCAGGCTAGAATATGTCAAATGGCATCAGGAGCCTATGCTAAGGCAACAAAATCCTGCTCTAGGTGCAGTATAGGTATCCACGCACATGACCAAGGTTGTCCTAGCTGTTGTCAAAGTAACCTACCTACCGCGAAAACATGTTTCTGGTAGTACATATATCTCCTATAAGGCAATCTTTTGGCTTTGCAGCACACTGACTTGGTCAGAGGTTTAGGTGGAAAAGGGATGATAAAGACAGATCAGCAGCTAAGCTGGAATCCAGTATGCAATAAGCCTTGTGGCATCCTCCTTCCTGATAACTAAATGCACTGAGGACTAACCTGAGGAGCCTGGAACTCATCTTCTATTTCCAAGTTCAGTTCTCCCCCAAAATACAATCATGAAAGGAATGATAAATTCTAAATAATGCTTTGAAGCAATATAAACTTGTACCTACTGGTGTCCTAGTACCAGAGAAAAGCATATCTTCAAGGACTTTGGTGTCCTTCAGGGACATACCTCTGCTCTAAGGTAGCAGCAGACAATCCAAAGTCCTGCTTTCTTTCTCTCTCAGAAATGGAGCATTTTACATAAAAACACCACTTCTGTGCCTTGGGGCAGTTCTCTCTTCAAACTCCTGATGAGAAGCCAACAGTGTGGTTATGCTGGCTGACTTCTTCTGCATGGCCTCTCTAGTTCCCTCCAGCCCCAAAGAGCCCCAAAAGCCTCAGTTCAGTCTCTGCCACCATAACCAAGTAGATTTGCAGGACTGCTTTCTTCTCAGATTACAGGCACAGTCTCGAGAGGTGTCTGTAAAGCTAAGTCTAAAGTTAAGTCCTTACCATGTGATTCCTTTAAAGTCAGCAGGAGTTTAAATGGAAATGGGACCAGACTCCAAATTGCTTCCACTAATAATAATGTAGAATGCACAGTAGACTTAGCTATTTTGTGGACCACTTCCCCTGAATACAATTATTTTCATTTCAAGCTCTTAAAAACAAATCTGTGTATACCTCACACTTATTTTGTAGCCCCAGCTGGTATTCTCTGTTTTTTTCCTCTAAAGACCAAAATTTTGCAGTAATTTCTGATATTGGAGCACCTGCCAAAAGAACTCCTAGAGTTCTTTTTGCCATTGGCTGCAGTGTTTTGGAGTCTGTAGGCAGTGAAATTGAGAAATTGAGACTTTTCATGCATTTGGGGCACAATGCTAAAGAAGACAAACTCTAACCCCTTCTAACTATGCCTCAAAAAAAAATCCAATCATGAAGCCAATTCCATACCAGAATATTTATACATTAAATGTGTGAAAAACTATGTTCAACATTATATCTAGAGTGTATACTTGGAGATCTGGAGATCAAAAAAAAAAGCCCTAAAGTCAATGGCTGAGTAATTCTAAGAGCCTCATGAAAAGGGTTTTCTTGCATGACAATGCCAGTGATGTTGCCTGCATTAGAAAGTTTACTCTGGTTGTTACTCCAGGCTTTAGAATACAAGGCTTTCTATGGTTAGAGACATTGTTCCCATGTGATAAAGTATTGCTAACATATGCGTCCTCTTTTTTTTTTTTTAATTGCATTCAAGCATTTTCCACCATTTCCTAAAGCATCATGTAATTGACTGCAAGCATTTCAGAAAGGGGGCAAGGGACTTTGGGATTTCCAAACCCACGGAATTACTTTAAAGCAATTTCAAAGATGGGATTTAAATCCATAAAATAAAACCCAACATCTTACAAGCATTCAGCTATTCTTATCCAAAAGGCTTTATAAAGTAGAAGATAAAGATTCCAACAGGCACTATAAGCTCTAGATAAATTCAAGCCACCTGCTCCACATAGGAACATAGGCAGAAAGAAGACCCCAGGCAGGGTGCACTTTTAGTGTCAAGCTCTGGACTTTTCCAAAACTCACTAAAACTAAGCCCAGAGCTGCTGTAGTGAGGAAAAACATATGGTGAGAAAGAGCCATCGTCACAGTCAGCATAGATGTCCCAGGACCATGTCAGTCCCCGTTAGTTCCTAATAAATCCAGGCGGGGCCAAGGCTAGACCATAATGTGAGCTCCAGGTGAGTTCTTTTTCTGCAGAATTAATATACCATCTTCACCTCAAAGGCAAAATTGGTTATTTGCAGAGTTGCACTTAGCACTGAGATGTGACACTTGAACTGTTTCAACTGACACTTTGCTGGGCATGGATTTCAAAATCTCCTTACAGAGCTCCAAAGAGTTGAAAGTGCAAGCACAACTGGGGTCATGGGAAGAATTGATCCATTTGAAGGTAGTGTTCATACTAGAACTATCTCCTGAGATCTGCAAAAATCATCAGAAATTCATAAATAATCAAGACCTTGGGTTTGGAAGTTGTGAAAAAGGCTCTTGTTCAGTGGTCTGAATGCTATACCAGTATGTTGGCTATGAGTACAAGTGCTGAACTGCTTTTATCGTTTCAATCCAGGCACTGGACTCTAGCACTCAAAGGCCTTGAAGACCCAAACATCGACCTTCTCATCATACTCAGATATGACAGGTGAAGACCTTATATCTACACAGGAAAGTCTTGTAGCTCTGGCACTGAAACAGCTGGAGCTCAGCATCAGAGACAGCTTTTATCACTATAAAGGGAAAACCAGCTGCTTATTACAGGGTTTTCAGTAGAATCTTCTCACTTAGGACTCATAAGAGCTCATACCATATTTTATGTGCCACAAGATACCACAAGTGATCCATTATCACTTTAGTATAATTTTATGGATCAAGAAAGCATCAGTGCTGCAATACAGAGGGTATTTCTGCTGCCTGCCCTCATAACTAAAAGCTTAAACAAAACATGGGGCACATTTC
>JAVCKT010007641.1:14463-45723 GCA_032273925.1 Rhynchotus rufescens
TTGTCCTTTTTGTTTCACTTAATTCTTTTTCTTTTCATGATCTATTTTCACAATTTGTTTCATTTGTTACTGCCATGCTCCAGCTGGTTGGTTTATTCTTTGTGGGTTGGATTGCTCTAAGAGTTCCAGAGAGAGGAGCTGGGAATGGCTCTGATGGAAATCTGCCTTAATGTAGTTCTTTGACTTTTCCTGTCTCCATCTACTGGTAAAAGACAAGATTTGCTATTGAACCTGATCATACAGTGAACAGCAGAAACTATAATTTTCTATAATTTCCTTTCATGAGTATAGGCACCTTCCATTGGGACCTGGACAGAAATGATCAATTTGTTTATTTTTATGCCACTTAATAATAGTTATCAAACACTAAGAACTTCTGATCTCTTGTAGATTTATACTACCCTGGGAGGAGTGAATTATTCAAACCGAGAATTCAGATCAATGTGCTGATGAAATTACATTTGTTCACTTACATGGAAGTGAGAGACAATCTTAAATGGCCATCACTCTTTTTAAGTGTTAATATTTTTATAGTTACAGAGCAAGCAGATAAAGGAAGTAACACATAATGGAATTTTCAACCTGCCTGTTTATTTTAACTGATTTTTGCAGACAGGTATGTAAAGGTTATGTTGTACATAGATTACCACTACTTAACAGTTAATGTACAAATATTCTAGTGTTCGCTCCAGAAGGAATAAAACACACAATCATGTCTGGTATCTGCTGTGCACAGACTAACAAGGTGAGAGGTTTTATGTGCAAATTTTTTATTTGGGATATAGAGCTGATTGAGAATACAGCCTTTCAGACAGGAAAAGGATTTGCTTTCCATCCAATGGGAATGCATCATCAAGACTGAAAAAAGGGATACCAGTCAGGAGAGATGTGGTGAGACACATGCTGAACTCTGTGGTAACCTCAGGCAGTACTAGGAAAAATGTTACACATGGAGGGACATGGAGCTTCTAGAGAGGGTCCAGTGGAGAGCAAACAAGATGGTTAAGGGACTGGAGCATCTGTGGAATGAGGAAAGACTGAGCGAGCTGGGACTATTCAGCCTGGAGAAGGGAAGGCCGAGAGGGGATCTGATCAATATGTCTTAAGTACCAGAGGGGAGAATGTAGGGAGGAAGGGGCAAACTCCTCTCAGTGGTGCCCAGTGACAGGACAAGGGGCAATGGGTACAAGTTGAAACCCAGGCAGTTCCATCCCCATGTGAGGAAGAACTTCTTCCCTGTGAGGGTGACAGAGCCCTGGCACAGGCTGCCCAGGGAGGCTGTGGAGTCTCCTTCCCTGGAGGTCTTTCAAACCCGCGTGGATGCCACCCTGTGCCCCACGTTCTGGGTGTCCCAGCTTGAGCAGGAAGGTTGGACTAGAAGATCTCTAGAGGTCCCTTCCAACCTTCTGTGATTCTGTGTGACATGCTCCTATGTTAGACATGCTCTGAAAAGAAATGCTTTTTCTCTGAAACTTTTGCAAAGAAACATCTCTCCTTGTGCATGCGCCGAACTTTCAAACTGTTGGCTTTTAAAGCATTCTGCTTATAAGAGTCAGATCCTGAAATACAGACACTTGTGGATTTGGGGGTGGGATTTGGGGGTGGATTTTATGAATTCCAGTAGCGTGCATAAATCCTGGACATAGGCTTGCAGCCTGTGAAACAGCCAGCTGCTCTGCCTTGTGAGACCATGCCCTGGTACCTGCCTGGTGCCAAGCTAGAAGGATTCTTTAATGAGTTACTGCCCTGGGATGTGACGCATCACAGTACAGCAATATTGATGCTATTCAGGTCAGTGGCAAAGCAAAGTAAATCTGAGTTACCTTGTCATCAAAAAATGGAAAGATAAGGATAAAAGAGATTGTTATCCTTTACGGTATCTCAATAGCTCTGTTCTGTTCCTCCTGCAAAAGCCTGGTAGAAACTTTATTGGTAACCAGACTTGCTGAAACCTGAAAATACCCTGCTGAAAATGCCCACAAACATGCGGTAGCTGTCATTTAAGTATTTATAGCTCCTATTTTGCATGTAGACTCTGTAATGAAAGCTGATGATAAAACTTTTTAACGTGTTTCCAGTGGAGAGGAAGCTTTACTTAATCTTAAAAGTGCTGGTATATACAACACTGGCAATATCCATAGTAGATGAGAGATCTTGAAAACCCTTTCTCTATAGTCAGTAACTAAGCAAATAATTTTTCTAGAGATTTCAGGAAGCTGGGCAGTACCTGTCACACAGGGCAGGATGATGTCCCCAAGGAGCACAAAGTGCCGCATAAGAGAAGAATCCATGAATTAGGTGCTCAGTCACTGCTAGTTCCTTGAGTAACAGTGAGTCTAGGAGAGTTTAAAATGTGTGTGACTGTGCAGGATCCCTCAGGTGTTTGAGGAAATAGAGAATGGCTTTTCTAGTTTTTACCGGCAGAGGTCTAAGGAAGACTGAAGTCCACAGATTCTCAGAAGTTTGAGAGGAAAGCTAGGTGTGCCTAGCAATGAGAAACAAAGCTTTTTCAAAAATAAAGAGTTTTCTCTCTTGATGCTTATTTGCTGATAAATATATGTTGAACTTTGAAAGAGTAAATGTCTTTTCGATAAAGCAGTTTGTCAGAGTGCAGTCCAAAATTATGCCTCCAATTTGTCACCATATGCTCCAAAATTATACAAAATTATACCTGAATTAATGCTGATAATACTTTTATTACAGTATTAGTCAATCTACTCCCCTGTTTCTTTTGTAAATATTGACAGCTATCCACATTTCACTTTTAGGGAAGCAGACACAAAGAAGTCTTATATGTGTGAGAAATTTGGATATAAAATGTTATAGGACTAATATGAAAGAAAGAGAGAAAGAGAGAAAGAGAGAAAAAAAGAAAGAAAATGAGATGGGCCAGATGGGTCCCATTCTATTAACTGCTAAGAACCTGAACTTTGTTGTGTGGCAATGGTCGTGCTTTCTCAGCCGAGTTGCATGTGAAGACCTTTCGTGTGTCTTCTTGCATGTGCTGCATGTTTGGTGGCAAGGGGCAGGAGCTGCTAGATGGTCCAAATCTGTGTATGTGTGAGGAAAGAAGGTCCACAGAGATGTCAATGCCAGCAAAGTCTCTGTCAGCCTCTACAAGTCCAGTCTCACCCTGTTACGAAGTGGTGAATCCCCTTGCAAACTGGACCCTTGTTCTCTCTCTCTGCAGGACACATCTGTGGGACATCTCTCCAGCATATCTTGCAGTTATTCTCATGAAGAGGTTGGTGTATAGCCCACGTTGTCACTCTTGCCATTTCAAGATTTGGTAAGTGATACAAATATTTACATTCAGATTTAAATTTAGATAATCTCAGTAGTCTCAATATCTGCCTGAGATAGCTGTAAAGTCATATTTATACCTTCTTTATGATCCATGCCAGAGCGCCCTGGGGGTTGGCTCAGTTGTTGTCAACACTTCCTTAGAATCACCCTCCATGCCCGCACTGAATATCAGTGGGACTGAATCCTGGCCTGATGCCTGTCACATAATCCCTCAGAGTTCTTTCTAGTGTGCAACACTAGCCAGGATTCTGGTTCACTTCCTTTTTTAAAAGCAAGGCTGTTTGTTGGGGATAGTTCCTCATGTCACTCAGACAAACCACTATCTGACCCAGGGATCTGACTAGCTAGCAGTCACTTAAAGTGAGATTATGCTGTCTCTGTGCTGGAAATGTTTGTAGGTCAGTTTGTTTATGTAGGTCATGTTTGTTTATTTATTGTATATCACTATGAATTTTCCCATTATTTTCTCTCCAATGTTTACTGTCATATAGATAATACTATGTTTTCATGTTATGTTTGCTTCGTAAAATATTAAAAGAAGCTAGGATGCCAGCTGTGTGGTATGTGTACATTGGTGGGTCTGACTGTGATGTAACTTCCAGCAGGGTTCCTCTTGAAAGGCTCCAGTGAAGTTGTAGAAGCTAGTCCAAGAAAAGTGTAAGAGCACAAGGGGGCCCGTAAATTTTTTTTCATTAAGTTAAAAGACTCAGTTAATCAGTGGCATTTCAGTCACACAGTATTGCTTGCTTTGTGTGGATTCTTGAGCAAAGCTTTCAGCAATTTTAAATCCTCTGTTTTTCCCTCCCTTTTTCCCATTTTGTTTTATGCTGTTAAATAATTAATTCTAGTCAGCATATAGCAATGGATAATGGTGGTTTTATTTCCTTGCAGCCTGTATTGTGTTATTTTACGTTCTTAAACATGTAAATTCCTAGCTGCAGGTACATGTGCCAAGTACAAAATCTTTTTGAGTGGATAATTTTCTTCAAGAGCCCATTAAAAGAAAGATTTGTATTATCAGCTTCTGGAGTTCTAATATCCACAACCAAAACAGTGGTATCACTGCAGCATGTACGTAAGACTTCGTACTTCTTTTTAACTAATTCTCATTTTTAGTGTATCTTGCACTGATGCATAACAGAAAAACTGCTTATCCGGTAGTCAAAATATTTGACTACTAGAAAAGGTGGGGAAAAAGCCAGTAAGAGCTAATGCAGTTGGTCAAATAGCAGCCTGATCATGATTTACATTATTTTAATCAAGATAAAAATATATAAGCATTGCATCAAAGCACAAGTAAATGAAGAGCAGTTAGAAAATGATAGCAACTCCCTTTCAGAAATAGCAAGGAACATAATTGCAAACTCCTACATTCTGTGTCATTTATTCATATAAAGCCTGGATAAAACCCTGAGTTAGTTGGTTTGACCTCATGGCTCACCCTGCTTTGAACAGCGGGTTGGATTAGACATCTCCTGAGGTCTTTTCCAACCTGAATTTTCCTGTGATCCTGTAACCCCTTTCAGGAGGAAAAAGATCATGCACACTAGATCTTTTTAATGTATTTTTTAATATCAAAAGTAAACTATTGTTAAGTGGAAAAAAAAAGGAGAGAAAAAAGAGAAAAAGAAGCTCCTGGAACTGTTGTTAGTGGTCAGAAAAATCCCTGGATGAATCCCAGCCAAAAGCATGACTGGGAGGCCTCACAGTAGTGCAAGGCAGAACACTTTTTGGAGGTATTACAACAATTTCCAAGCTTTCTGTTACTACAGTAGGTTTTGGAAAGATGTAGCTGTTGAGTCCGCACCCTCTTCATGTGAATAAACATGACTGCTGCCTTGGGTAGTTGGCACGAGAACAAAAAGCTGCTTTTTGCAGCTGTGAATCTCCTACAGTGGCACCGCTGACAGGCTAAGTTTATTTAGACACTGGCTTATTTGGTGATTTGAAACATGAGACCTTTACCCAGGTCCTTAATCATCAAGATCAGACACCTAGCTCCCTTTTCCTGTTGGCAGTATGTGGTGAGAGCTTGTCCTCAGGGAGAGACAACTGATTTATTTACCTCTGCCTAAAAATAAACATAAATGGCAAGTTTTATAAATAGTCTGAGTGTGTTTTATTCTTAAATAAATTTTCAATCAAATTCTGCTATAGAACCCATTTTAGCCACTACAGAAACTGATTTAGTAAGAGATAACTTGTAATAGGAGGTTGACTGTCATGTTATTTGATTGTCAAGATGGATGAATTTTTTACTCCAAATACCTGTTTCTTCTTGATGCCATGGTAGAGTTGGTTGGGAAGTGAGGGGTTTTTTCCTTCTCAAAAGGTTTTTATTTATTAAAAACACACAAACAAGCAAACAAATCAGCCTCAAACACAGTTACAATTTTAGCTGCTTCAGCCAGAACATTTGTTGTTTGGTTTTCTTTAAAAAAAACAGGGAGGAGGGAAAGAGAAAAGAGCTTTGTCTTGCAAAGGGATCATCTCCTGAAACGTTTTCCATTTTAAGAACTACTTCTAATTTTATCTTTTTTTTTCACTTTTATTGTTGATCTTTTCTGGAGATGCTGAGATGGAGGAAACCAGTTTGAAATAATATGTTTCCACCATTGTTAGGTTCTTTTTTTTTTTCTCTATTGCCATTTAATTTGTGAGCAAATCCCTACTCTATCTTTTCTGGGATACATTCCTTTTTGTGCATGATTTTGGCCCTTTGGCTCAACCTAACTTTTGTTGTTGTTGTTGTTAAATTTCTTGTATATCACAGTATCTGTATTACATGGAAAAGACAATTTCAGCAAGTTATGTCCCTATCCAGGCAAACTCCTTGCTTAGAATTTCAAAAAGTCAAACACGTTTGATGGGAAGACAGAAGAAGAAGGAGCTGCCACTTCCCTTGGTTGTGTGTTCCAGTAGCTAATCAGTTTCACTTAATAACGTGTCTTACTTCTAACTTGAATATATTTGGCTTTAACTTCTGACCCTTAGTTCTTTTTACATTTTTCTCCACTAGATTAGTACCCGTTATTTTCTGCCTATGAAAGTGCTCATACCTGTCATGAAGTCCCTTCTCAGTCTTCTCTCTAAGTTAAAATATGGGTCTCTGGTCTGTTGGTTTAGGGCGTTGTCTTGAATTACTTTTGTGTAAGATGTGGGAAATGAGGTCTGTCTACACTACGAATTGCTTTCAGGTCAGTCTAATTTTAAAGGAAAGCTGTCACTGCCTATATGGATACACTGATTTATAAAACAAGCTGCTGTACTAACATCCCATTTTCTGGATAGCTGAATTTAGTAAATAACAATTATAGAAGCATATATGCATTTTTACCACCTGAATAAATTTGCTATTACAGTTAAAATGGTCTCACTTTTTTTTTTCCTTTCCCTCAGAAGGGAGAGGTGTGACAAATAAAATCTCTTAATCATAAAACAATTTAAAGACTTTTTTTTTAAGTAACTACTTTAGCGCACGTGCTATGATTAACTCTTTTTCAGGGAGCCTCAGGCTGTCACTGTTAGTTTTAAATCAGGTCCATGCTGCAGCAAGTTGCTGTTTAGGACACAAAAGGTCTCCTGCCACCTTAGGCTCAACTCCCTGCTCTCTAGGATGGACCATTTTGGTTGTGGTGATCCTTGAATATCACCTAGCTTTCTTGGAAGCCCTTCCCTCTCATGCCCTATGGTATGGCACAGTTCCTTCTGGAGAAACACACCCTTATGAACCTGTGAGGGGCAATCTCTTGTTCTGCCACACACCTCTCAGCCACTTGATTTAGGAGAGCAAACTGCAGTAAAAGGACTTTGGTATCTACACTTGTGGGTGTCCAAATGGTTGGGAGAGACCATTGGGAGACAGTCCTGAAGAGAACAAAGGGACCAGGAAGATTGGAAATTTCTCAAGAAGGAAATCTTAAAGGAGCAGGCCATATCTGTGTGTTGAAAGACGAGGCACTGGGGAAGAAGACCAGTCTGACTGATAGGGAGGTATCACTGAGACTCAGGGGAAAAAAAAAAAGTTTTCCAACATCCCAAGAAGGGTTAGGCAACTTGGGAAGAGTGCAAGGACGTCACTAGGGTAATGTAGAGAGGGAATTAGGCAAAAGCTCATCTGGAAATCAATCTGTCCAGTGCTATAAAAGAAAACAAGAAATGTTTCTACAGATACATTAATAATAAGAGGAGGGACATGGTGAATCTCCATCCTTTATTGGATGCAGTGGGGAACATGGATGAGAATAAGGTTGAGGTACTTAATGCCTTCTTTGCTTCAGTCTTTAATACCCAGATCAGTTATCCTCAAGGTACTTGGCCCCCAGAGCTGGAAGACACCCATGGTGAGCAGAATAAAGCCCCCATAATTCAGGAGCAAACAGTCAATGACCTGCTACTCCACCTGGACACCCACAAGTCTATGGGGACAGATGGGATGCACTCAAGGGTTCTGAGGGATATGATATAAGTGCTCACCGAGCTGCTCTCCATTATCTATCAGCAGTCCTGGTCAACCACAGAGGTCCCAGATGACTGGAGATTGGCCAGTGTGACCTGCCAGGAGGATCGAATGGAGGATCCAGACCTGTCAGCCTGACCTCAGTATCAGGGAATGTTATGGAGCAGATCATGCTGATGGTGATCGCACAGCACGTGCGTGACAAGCAGGGGACCAGGCTCAGCCAACGTGGACTCAAGAAAGACAGATCCTGCATAACCAACTTGATCACCTTCTATGACCTGCCTAGTGGCTGAGGGAAAGGTTGTGCACACGGTCTACTTAGACTCCAGTAAGACTTGTGACACAGTCTCCTGCTGCCTTCTCCTCGAGAAGCCAGCAGCTCATGGCTTAGACAGGTGGACTCTTTGCTGGGTGAAGAACTGGCTGGATGGCTGAGCCCAGAGATTGATGGTGAATGGAGTTAAAACCAGCTGGTGCCCAGTCACGAGTGGTGTTTCCCAGGGGTCAGTGTTGGGGCCTGTCCTCTTTACTGATGATCTGGATGAGAGGATTGAGCGCAGCCTCAGCAAATTTGCAGAAGACATCAAGTTTCCAAGGGAGGAAGAGTTGATCTGCTTGAGGGTAGGAAAGCTCTACAGAGGGATCTGGAGAGACTGGATCACTAGGCTTGAGTCCAACTGTATGAGGTTCAGCAAGGCCAAGTGTCGGGTCCTGCACTTCAGTCACAACCACTCCATGCAGCACTACAGGCTTGGGGCAGAGTGGCTGGGGAGCTGGATGGCAGGAAAGGATCTGGGGGTTTTGGTCGACAACCGGCTGAACATGAGCCAGCATTGAGCCCAGGTGGCCATGAAAGCCAACAGCCTCCTGGCTTCACTGTGTCCAGCAGGACCAGGGAAGTGATCCCCCTCTGTACCCAGTGCTGGTGAGGCTGCACCTCAAACATTGTGTTCAGTTTTGGGTCCCTCACTACAAGAAGGACATTGAGGGGCTGCAGTGTGTCCAAAGGAGGGCAATGAAGCTGGTGAAGGGGCTAGAGCAGACACCTTATGAGGAGCTGAGTTTATTTAGTTTGGAGAAGAGGCTCAGGGGAGACCTTATTGCTCTCTGCAACTACCTGAAAGGAGGCGGTAGTGACGAGAGGGTACCTCTTGCCTGCTCACCTAAAAGTGACCTCTTCTGCCTTGAAGCTCATTCCCTCTCCTCCTCCTCTTTGTCCCCAGCTGCCTGCTCCTCAGAGAGGAAGGCTGTGATGCTGGGGTGGAATGGAAGCTGAAAGGCAAGTGGGAACGCTCCCGTTGGGCTCAGGGCTGCTGAGGTGGATGTTGGCTATGGAGAAGGCAAGCAAGGAGCATCAGATTGAAGAGCTGAAGGAGTAAGTGTTGTAGGCAGTGCCAGCATTTGAGAGTGTCTGGGAGAGCTCAGGATCTTCTCTGGTAATGGGCAGGCTCCTGCGAAGACTCATCATTTCTGTCAGCCTGCTAATGCTGATACTACACAACACAGCCCCAGGCTTTCATCGGCCTTCACAAAGTTTACAGGACGTCTCCTGACAAGCTGCCTTTTCCTCATGCTGTCCATGTCCTGAAAAGCAGGCACTGTGCAGAGATGCCTGCCTTTTAGTCAAGATCTTGCCCTTCCACACCTTGCGTTTAAGCAGATGCTTAGCTGCTGTTGGAACTTTCTCCATGGGACATGTCTAAAGCAAAGACGGAAAGCAGGGGCCTTGTTCCCTGTGGAGGACTCACCATTTGTGGGGGCTTACTTCTTCTGTCTCACAGCAAGAGGCAGCAGCCACTGCCTCCTGACTTCTGTTTGTGCTCATGTAGGGTGGCAGGCCAACCACCCCAGGCAAACTGTCTCCTGCTCAAGGCCTTGCTTGTCGCACTCCAGCACCTCATCTGGAGCTCAGCCACCAACAGAACAGCCTCTAGGAGCCTTGCCCTCTACACTGGCATGGACAGCACGTTGTCACTGCAGCTGCAGGAAGGGACGAACAACAAGATGTGTGGAAGTTGCCAGGTGGCTTCCTGCGTTGGGCCACAGCTGGATCAGCCCCACACATCCCACGGCCACTGCAAAAGTCAACTGCAGCACCAACAGCAGGTTGTAGCGTGGGGGGTGCCCCTCTACTGGGCAATCTGCACGCTGACAGACAGAGCTCTTACTGTACCCACAATCAAAGAGTTAGAGCTTTGGGGACAGAAACACAGTGGGGAGCTGCAAACATTGCTGATGCTTTTTCCATGTAGAACTCATCAGCAGGAGATGCCCCTCTGCTGAGGAGTCCTCTGGGGACACGGGCAGCTCCACAGGCGTGTCTGCAAGGGCTTCAGTGGCTCACAGCAGTGCTTTAGTTTGGCAGCACCTACTAGAAGGTGAGAAGGTTAATGCTCACTCCACACGAGGCCTCCTTGATGTTAAAGCCTGGTAGAGTTCAGCTTTTTGCAGTGTTGCTCACTATGGGCTAAAACAGGCAAGAGGCAAGGATGAAGGAAAATCTCATGTTAGGAGAAATCGAAACACCTGAAAGGAGAGCAAGGAATCCTAAAGAAAAGCAGGGGAAGAAAACCACCAGGAAAGGAAAGAGAAACACAAAGAAAGTGCAGAAGAAATGGAAAACAAGGCAAAGGAAAGTATAAGGAAGAAAAAAGAAAAGGAAGAAAAAGGAAATGTGGAAAGGGAAGAAGAAAGTGAAAACTGGAGGCTGAAGGAAGGAAAAAAGAAATAAAGACAAGAGAAAGCAACCCAAAGGGAAAACAAATGAGCAAGCAAGCAAATAAAAAAGGGAAAGCAATCAGGAGATAGGATAGCAAAGAAGAGGAAATGATAATGAAAATTGAGATGGATGGAAAAAAAAGCGAAGAAAAAATGGCAAACAAAAAGGAAAATGAAAAAGACAGAATTAAGGAAGGAAATAAGGTGGCAGAAGGAAAGAAAAAAATGTAGGAAACAGCAAAAAGGATCATTTGGGAATGAAAAGCAAGCAAAAAAGAAGCAAGAATTAAAAGAGAAAATAAAAACAAGAGAGAAAAACAAGAAAAAGAAAAGGAAAAAAGGACTGGAAAAGTAAGGAAATAAAACCTGGAAAGGTCAGAAAGGAAGAAAAAAGGAAAGGAAGAAATAAGTAAAGAGGAAAGGAAAGAGAAAAGGAGAAAGACGGTGGCCGTGGGCATGCATCATGGAAGCTGAACCTGTTATGAGTGGGCAAATTCACATGGATCAGCAAAGCCCCCTTCACTCTAACATTTGATCGGATGGACCTGTTCGCCTTAGTGACTAAAAGATGAGTCGTGCCTTTTCTTGGCAAATGTAATGCCATTATTTTCATTAATATTTTCTGATCATTTCTGCAGGAAAAGACCATGGAAATGTCTGTGAAGGAATGCTTCCAGGTCTGCAAAGTTCATGGACTTCAAAAAATTACTGAGTACTTTTTATTTTATTCTCACACATTTATTTTCATCCTGATAGACTAGATCTCAGCTGTTAGGATGTTACCTTAACGACCTTTTCTTAGGAAATTAATTAATTTTCAGCTCATTCTTATGGTCCCAGGAGAGACCCAGTTTATAGACCCCCATTTGGCCAGGTGAATCCTGCTCATTATGTCTGGAGTAACTGTTAAAGCTTTAAGTGAACTTGCAAATAATTGTATTTATTGAGAGAGATGACTTTGGGTGCCAAGGAAAAAAGTCTAAATTGTAACACAGACCAGTTTTTCATGAAACTCCACCCTGATAGCTCAGGGCAAGTTTCACTCATTGGCACTCCCTCTGTCAGCACAAATCATCTTCATGGATTCTATCATCAGAACCAGCATCTGAAGTGTTATTACTGAACAGTTCTGTGAGAGCTTTATATCCTATATTACTTTCAATCCTTTTAAGCAAGCACAAATTCTTCAGGTTTACATCTAAGCAAGGTATCCATCCACCTAATAGCAAAGAATAATTTTATATCTACCTATTTTTAGGATTCATTATAATTCTTGTCTGTTCACTATGAGAAATAAGGCAAATTTTTGCTTCCTTCTTAGTTCAATGGGTTGCTCAATCATAGTTTCTTCTAGGACCTTATCCAAAGCTTATTGAGATTAATTAAAGATTTACTCATGACCTAAATGAGCTTTGTTGTGGGCCTTGAGCTCAGCGATGCATAAGGCTACTGGCTAAGCTTTTGAAAAGACAAAATATTGGCTGGGAATGACTACTGGGGTCTTCTAGTTCAAATATCTGCATAGCCTAGCTCTTCAGATGTCCCTCAATGTGACTCATTTCATGGAAACATGCTTTGTTTGCACCAGAGTCCAAATGAATACTGCTGAATCCAGCTGAATTCAACCCAATTCACCTTCTCATGCTAAAAGCAGGACAAGGCATCAACCATTCAAGTTGTCACTGAGGTAATTATTGAGATTTCCCCCAATATTTTAATTATGGGAGTGATTGGCTTTTCACAATAGCTACACAGTATTTTCTTCATGTGATATTAGAGAAAATCACATTACTCATGTGATATATGCAGCACATATATTCATTTCTATCCATCCTTCACACAATTGGGAATTTGGAAAAAAATCACTCATTTGCCAGGTCCCAGGATTCTTCTTATTTACTGGTGCAAAAGTTGTTTCCCAGACTCATTAAAGAATGATTTCTGTTTTCTGTTTTTATGTAAACCCATTTTTATTTTGAATACATTCAGACTGCAACTCAAAGGGGTAATTTTAATCCCTATTGATATCAATATATATCTATCTATAGTCATATCTATATATCTATAGCTATACACACACACACACACACACATATATATATATATGGTGGTTTTAAACTAAGTAGCATGGATACAGACAAAAGTATAGTTGTTAACTGTTGGAGAACTTAGCTGGTGTTGTAGATGAGTTTTTCATGATTTACAAGTTATGTTTTTAAGGGAATCTGAAGAATTAGCAAAATAAGGTTCCTAGGGAGCAGTAAAAAGTGTTAAAAGTGTTTTTTTTTTTTTTTTGTTATGGTGACATACCACAGAATGGTGTAAAACTAGAGTCTGGCACTGCTTGCTTAACTCCCAAATGTGAACCTGAACAGAGAGAGGTTTTTTCAGCGAGCTTTCCTGGCTGGCCTGCCGAACACAACGACAACCTGTGTTACCTCCCAGATTGCATCTCCAGAGTATCCACTTCAACAGCCTTGCAGCAGCTGAAAATTATTAAATCCTTTCATGCTAGGTTATACACTTTCAGAATTATTCCTAATATGCAGAAATGTGGTCCAAAACAAATTTTCTTCACATGGTGATCTCAGTAAGTTGCTGTGCGGCTCCCTGCTTCCAGTTCCGTGCACAAATTAATCTCTCAGGTGTTTGTCAGAGCCAGAATTTAAAACCTCCTTAGGCCTGAGACTTTGCTAAATGGTCATTTCAACTGCCCTGAAAATGATGTTTATCCCAGCTGAGATCTTTTGCTTAGTGGAACATAGATCTACTAGCAGCTTAGTAACATAACTAGTTTAATCTGCTTTTTCTGTAGGGGCCATTTTTCTCACCTGAAAAGCAGAACCCAGCTGAAGATGTTTTATACAGTGTAACAGAACCTGATAAAACTTTTCACGTCCAGGCAGCCGGCAAATTTAATTTTATCCATTTAGCACAAACCAAACCACTGTTTTGCTTTGAGTTACATAGGTCAAACAAAGTAAGAGCATCCACCTGTGTACTGAAATCCCAGTGTGGACAGCTGTAAACGGGAACGCTGGCAGAGTGCAGAGGAAGGACGCAGCATCCACCGAAATCAGCATCCACGTAACACAGGGCACAATACGCTAGCTCAGCATTTCTGAGGAGGCCAACTCCAAATCCTGGGTGGAATTTCTGAGGCTTGTGCAGGGCTGCAAAGGCTCTGGTCAGTGAAAACGCTGTTGGATGTGCGTAGCCTGCAGAGCTCCACTGTGTGTGCTGAGGGAGAGGACTCTCACCAGGCTCCTCTGCTGCACTTTTTGGAGTCAGAGACGCTGCGTACGCACACGTAACCTATTTTGCACATGCGGGGCATGACGAGCTGGAGTTGTGTTACCAACTGGCTCCCGCTGAAGCAGCTACGCGACTCCAGGCGCTGCTGCCAGCGCTGCTGTCCCTGTCCGCCCGGGCACTGCGCCCCGCGCCAGCGCATCCCAGACGCAGCCGGCCCCCGCCGCGCCAGGCCGGGCCTTCAGCCGGCGCCTCCCGAGAGCAGGCACAAAACCGCTCGGGCTGCTCCAGGGGGCTCCCGGGGCCGCTCTGCCCGCGCCCGCCGCCGCCTCGGGAACGCCCTGCGGTGCTCGGGCCGCCCCGGAGCGTGACTCACATCTGCTGCCTTCTTCGCCTCCCTCCTTTCCCGCTCCCTCCTTCCTTCCCTCCCTCCCAGCGCCGCCGCCCCGGCTGCTCCCGCCGCTGCTCGGTCGGAGCACACGGAACGCCATGGAGCGGGGCTGCGGTGCCCCCGGCTGCCTCCTCTTCTTCTTCATCCTCTTTCCCATCCTCCTCCTCGACAGCTCCGTGGCCGCCAGGTATGTGGTGCTAGGCTCAAAACACAGTGAG
Organism: Rhynchotus rufescens; assembly: GCA_032273925.1. Taxonomy (NCBI): domain Eukaryota; kingdom Metazoa; phylum Chordata; class Aves; order Tinamiformes; family Tinamidae; genus Rhynchotus; species Rhynchotus rufescens. Next base: position 28,811 of record JAVCKT010007641.1, read on the forward strand.
GGGAGCGTAAACAAGCTTTGGTGCCTGCATTGTATGTTATTCCTTGTGTGTGTCCCCTTTTCCTTCTGTTTGGATTTTCCAGACCGACGTTTCTGGTGACAGTTCCCTGGAACATCAGGCCCGGGACAAATGTGACTGTTGGGGTAGCGCTGCTGCCGGACAGTCCAGCTCAAGTCACTGTAAGGGCAGAAGTGATCAAAGATAACAAGACACTTTTGAGCAGGGAAATGGTCTTTGAGAAAGGTAAGACAATTGTATTGCCCTGGAAAGATTTCAGGTTGTCTCCTCCCACAAAAGTTTCCTTGCTCCCAAAATACCATTGCTATTAAACCCTATGGAAATAGAAACTTGGCTTTACCAAGTGTGGAGCTGGGAGAAGAATATTAGATTCTGCTTGTTCTGTGTGGGGGTGGACTGTTGCGCTGGATAGTGAGCAGTTTGCCTAGGAGTGTTGATAACTCATTGCAAACTCTGAAAATAATCCAACATTAATGAAGTGTGATGTGATACGGGAATTCTGAAGAGCCTAAAAGTACTCTGGACATCAGAGCAGGGCCACTGAGAAAGAAGCAAATCGCCACTTCCAGTAGGCTTGTTGTTAAGACTTAGGGTCTAAGCAAGTGCTTAGCACTTGCAAATGCTGAAAGCAACAAATTAATTATAGCATTTGTTTCTGGCTGCTGCTTACACCCTAAGAAAGGCAGCACCTGAGGCCAGAAGAAAGCAGAGCTCACTATGAAACACTGTTACTTGCAAGTTCTGTACATGTGACAAAGCAGAAAGTTTTAAGAATCAAGAACTGACTCCCGAGACAGGTTGCGGATTGAAAATGTAGTTTTAGCAGTCTGATTAATGTATGCCCACTGAAGACAGGTAGAGACCATTGTGGCAAGTCTGCGTAGGTGGAGAATTGGGATATCCTGATCACTGCTCCTTATCACAAAGGCCAGTGGAGAGTAGAAGTGTCAACGTGTAGTCTCTGTCTCACCTTCAGATTGCCCTTGGGCGAAAGAAAATGTTTTGTGTGAATAATCCAACTTTCAGCCTGCATTTGGCTACCAGGCAAGTGTGAGGCAACATGAAATCCAGACTGTTGTGTCTTATTTGTTTGCAGTAGAGAGTCTTACTGACAACAGTGTGAGACCTTAGAAAAATCTGCCTAAATCTGCCCAAATCTGCCTAAAAGAATTTCTTCCTCATTGCTATTGACTGATATTTCTATTAATGAACTATAACTGATATAAATGTCCTATTTGGAAGGACACCTTCATTTCAGTCTTCAGGAAGCCCACTTTTCTCCACCACCTGCATACGAGACTGAGGCTTTGAGTCTGAGGGGATATGTTTGATCATGTCAGGGCTCCATAATGCAAAAATTCATATCTGATAATATTCTCTTCTTGACATTTCAACTTTTCTGAAAAAGGTTTTTTCCTTTCTGTCATTCTCTGATTTTACTTTTTACAAGGCTTTACATTGAGTTGCTTATTATTCATCCAGCCTAATTCTATATTGGATCAGATATGTCTTCTCCTGTAGTCAGTGTCGAAGAATAAAGTTGAAATATATTTCCTGTTGTGCTCTGGCTAATTTAAAGAAAAATGTTTAAGTATCTATTTAAAATCAAATTTAGACTGTTCATCTTACATCTGTATGCTAGTAAAACAGACTGCTTGTCATGTCTAAGGTCCTTGATTACCTATTTCCATGACATATTGCAGCTCACATTTTGATTTCATTTATTGAAAAGTGCAACCAAGGCTATTGGGCTAGACATAGTGAAAGATTCAGTAGTGTGGAATGAATATTTTTCTTTTGTAGAGAAAAAACTCTTGTAGGACAAACTCTGCTTTTAATCAAACAGGTCAAAGCTGTGCTCCTGCTACAGTCCTGATGTAGACCCTCTGTCTAGGTGATAGAAGCAGACTGGAGAAGCTTCTTCACATGGTTTCTCCTTGTCTGCAACATCATTTTCGTACTCTTCGACCAGAAGTTGAGCCTGGTACAAAATTATGATATAGTCCATCATTGATTGTAGATCTCTTGGTCATTAGATGTAAGGAAAATGATTCTCATTGATTTCAGTTGCCTATATCTCAGTTTCTTGACAATGACATATGGGACTCTTAGTGAATGAAAAAGGATTTGTGGCCATCCAACTGATTGTATAGATACTAAAATGCCTTTGCTATCAGCCTTTGCTATCAGTAAAGGCCTTTGCTATCAGTATGAAATTTCCAAGCCAGGGCAGTTTGCTTTCCAGCATCATTTTATTTTAGAATATAACTTGTATTCTGTTCAGTTATATTAATCAAATCTCTTTTCTGCCTATGTATGAGTTTCAGCCTGTCTGTTGTTGCCGTTTTCAACATTATAAAGCAGATAAGCAACTACTAATTTCAGATGTGTGAAAATAGGTACCCATGGATGCCTGTACAGCTTATAGAATGATGCTTGACCCTTGGAGCAGCTAAAGTGAGAGTCAAGGGTGATCAGGAACAGTCATAGACACTATATCAGAGGCATATTAAAAAAAGGGTAACTGCTATAACACCTTGCTTAAACTGCAGTCTTAATCTTAAATCTTCAATTTACCTTTTTGATCATTTTAATCATGAATTTTACATACATTTTTACTTGATAAGTGAAACATTAAAAGAATTTGGTACTGAATATGCAGTGTATTTCCTCTTGTAAAAATGTTAAAATTTAGTATATGGCCATCGACTTTTTAAAGGCAATTAACTAATTTTTTAGTCATCACTTTCTGTGAGCAAATACATAGGCTAAAGTGGTAAGGAATTAGGAGCAAGGAAACTGCTCTGTGCCTGGGAATGTAGAGTGAAAGAATATGTCCTAGAAAGTTGCATGAATGAATCAATTATGAAGAGTTACTTAGGCAGATAACAATTTGATAGACGAAGGTTTTACCCTTTTAGCTGTTTACCCTAAAGATGTTCTTTTCCTTTATAAAAAATATTGCAATAGCAATATTGTTGTAGCTGTGATAGTCTAAAAAAGCAGGGTTTGGGGAGGCTTCACTAGGCCAGCTGTTACTAGGCCCGCTGTTGCAGCTGAAGGAAAAAAGCCAAGGGCTTCTTGAGGCACACAAACTCCTCTTTGAATCGTGTCCCCAGAACATGGAGTGGTGCCCAGGAGGTGTTTGTTGCTTTATCTCTCCTTTGGGCCCATTAGGTTACACAGAGTGGCTGGTACACTGTTGTTGATGTTCCTGGGAGCACACAGATTTGTAAGTGTTACTGCCACAAGTCTGTGCAAATCAAGTATTACAGAAGGCAGGGTGTAACTGAAGTTACTGGCCGTGCTGAATACCCAGAGAGCTGCAGCTGATTGCCTGCCTTGCCTAGGGTGTGACAGGCATTGGCTGCATTGCTTAAGCTGGCTCATTTTTTCTCTGTATTTTTCCTTGCGTTGTCACAGCAAAAACATGCAGGTTATTAGCTGCCTTGGGAAACTGCTTTAATTGAAAAAAATCACCCTTTTATTTTGATAAGTAGCTTTTTTGGCAGCCAAATCTCCTTACATGGTGTGCAAACATTTGTTATGGTACAACTGAGATGGTGCAGTTGGGGATTGGATGCTGAGAGTGGATGACAGGTAAAATACAACTTATTTATCAATGCTGTTAAATCTTGCAGGCTTAGACCAGTACTGCACCTAGGCATGAGAATTACTGTAAACCTGTTGAACAAAGTGCATTTGCAATTGCTTAAGTTTAGTGTGTGCTCTGTTTCTTTAGCAGCAATGCAGCACAGCACATGTGCATGTCTTTAAATTTGGGAGTTAGCTCCATAAAGAATCTTGTTCAGTTAGAGGCACAGCTGTTTTTTCCTTATATAACATAACTCTTGCTTTATACAAGAAACATTTGCCTTCTGGTGGTTGACAATGGTTGATAAAAACATTCACCCTTTAAAAATATTTATAGGTGGAATTTGGAGTTCTCAATGATTCTAGGGAACACTAGCGAACACGTGAGAAAAAAATGGTAGCAGTGTAGTGTGGTCTACATCCTTCTCTTGCTTTTCATATGGGAGAGGGAAGGAAAATACATATTTTAGAAGTTGCTAATCTTTATTCTCTAAAAGCTAGTGAGGATAAAAACGCACATCTGTGCACAAGTACTTGTACAAGTGCTGATACTCTGATCTTGGATTAACATATCAGAATCCAAATGCACTGTAGCAAGGCAGATCATGTAATATCAATGTTTTGGTACAGAAATTAAATTAATAAGATTAGTTGTAGATGCAGAGAGACTCAGAGAGACTTCTGTAAGCAAGATGTTCCTGCTACAGGTAAGCTGTGTGAGCAATTACTACACAGAAAAGTCAGTGCATCACCAGGAGAGAATAGTTTACATTATCCACAGTAGATCCAATGCAATTTCTTTGAAGATGCAATATCAGAAAAACCTTCACTCTGAAGAAAGAAGATCATTAAGGCTTACAAACAGTTTGAGCTGTTGGCTATTCTGGTCAAAAAGTAAAAATGATGGAAATAACAGAAAGACAAGTTAAATTTTATGGATGAACGGTTTGATTTTCAGGTGGATACTGTGTAGGCTGACTGTCATTATGCATATTAATCCAATGGTGGATCCATAAAAATCTGCTATGAATCAGCAAGAAGAACACATGAAAGAAACAAATAAAACTAGCCTGAAGTAAAGTATTACAGACCCTGCTTTGCCTCAGGGCAGAGTATGTGAAATATATGCATAAAGAATAGCTCTTAAGCTGGGTTGCTAATTTAAGTGTCATAAGGAAAGTGTAAGTTCATGGAGTTCCATCAGACCCAAAGTCAGATCAAAAATGTGGAGTATCTTGTGAAGACAGGAGTACTGCTGCCCCAGGGAGCCAACAATCACCAGGATGAGAAAAACAAAAAGACTTCCCCTCTGTCACCCCCATCAGAACTGAGGAGAATTTCAAAATGGTTGTAGCTCAACCACCTTTGCAGTAGACAGATGTTTGCCTCTTCAGCCAGACCAGAATTTCTTATAAAGTTGCCCACAAATGCAGTTTTTAGAAATGTGAGCCACATTTCTAAAGAGCCACGTGACTGTGTGCGCTGTATAGCACATAATATTTGCAAATAATGCTTCCAAAGATTGCAACACAGCAGTTGGAAAGAACAATTACACAGGACTGCTGTCTTGCTGTGTTTGCTACGCTGGCATTGCCATATGTATATTAATATATAGTATATAACTCAGCCTTATATTTTAATTCAGAAAGATTATGACCAATGTTTTCCTTGTTGGCACTTAAATAAGAAGCATGAAGCATATATGATGAAAAGCAAATTAGCTTTAAGAAATGCTTTAACCTGTTACAAAGTGTCATCATTTACCTGATTGCACAAGTGAATGATTTGATTCTTAAAGTACGATTTAAAGTTTCTTGTATTTAAGAAACAATTCAAAGTATACAAGAAAGTGAAATTAGAGATAGTTTGTGAACTGAAGAATCTATTTGAAAATAGGCTTTCAGAGCTGGGTTCCCTGTGAACGATCTATAAGTTTTAACTGATTTGTGTTGCTCTTCTGTGTATCTTCTAGCGTGGAATAAGGTTATTTGTTAACAGAAGTAATTGAGCTACAATATGGTAAAAAATTTAGCTCAGATTTATGAAACATGACAGAGTTTGAGAGAATGTCTGTCAAGTTCAGACGTGTAGTGATCATCCATATAAACACTGGAAAATCTGCTTTCACCAAAAGGGAAAATTTGCTTTAAGTGGCAGATGTATTTTGCATACTTAGTAGTGTGGTTCTGCCCACATCAGTGTGTGAAACAGTAAAAACCACAAGGAATAGTAAGTAGTTAGGTAACAACTAAATTAGAATGAATAGTGCAAATATGCTTATCACTGTTCTTAACCTTAATTTGCCTCTGCTCCTTATTTCTGAATAAAATGACTAATTGATGGCCACAAAACCTGTCCTGAAAAATTAGGTGAAGGATTTTGAAGGCAAAAGGACTTTTTGAAGGACTAGAAGGCAAAACAGTAGGAGAGCAGAGTACTATGTCTTCATGTGTTTATCCTCCACCTTCAAACATATACATAGCTATTCCTATGAAGGACAATTTGTCACATAGTCATGTACAAGTTACAGTTATATGATGACTGGGTTTGGAGACAAGGGAATTGTAAGAGAAAAGAGTGCTCTTTATTACAGACTTTTGTACTGCTGAAAGAAGAAATACAGGCTTCTGTGACTCTTGATGAGTCCATACTGATTTATCAGGATCAGGCCATTAGGTATATTGCAGAAAAATGGAAGCAACGTTTCTGTTCTCTACACCAGCTATCTGTTATTGACTGGATGGTGTTTGAGTCTCCAGGAGAAGAGTCCTCCTTTAGCCTATGACTTGACCATTGACACATCTCTGTACATGAGATTGTTCTGGTCTCCACACTGTTCACCAGTATCCAGCTGAAGAGCAGGTGTTACAGACTATTTCACGAAGCTTTACAAAGTGAACAGGAAGGAATAACTGAGTCATAGCAGAACTCATGGCAGTAGGGCAATTCGTAGAGATAAATGAATATTACACAAACCTTTGTGGGTGGCTTCCCATTTCTTCTGTGAATTGAGGAGGCTTTATAAGTCTTAGAAAAGAGAGAGACATCCATGCAAAGGCTGTAAATTTGCAAAAAAAAGTATTACCAACAGAGTGAATTGGGAGGTAAGACTATCAGAAATCAGAAGGACACGAAGCAAGAGAAGTTCCTTAAGGAATCCATATTAAAAGGTAAGCGGACATATTCCTAATATAACAGAAGGGATCTTATCACTGATCAGAAAACAACAACAAGAAAAAAAGGAACTGAAAATGAGTTCAGATTGCAAATGTTAAGGATAAAACAATAATATGGATATAAAGAAACTAAACTGGAATGGCCAAAGCATTCAAAAGAATGTAAAGGATAGCGAGACAATTTTTTTAAAATATAAAATGAGTAATACGGAGTCTAGCAAAGGTCAGTTCTAAAGGCAATGATGCTGAAAGGTAGTAAGTGTTGAATCTTTGCTAAATGTGATATGTTCATTATCATAAATAAATTTGTAACTATTATTCACAAATTAGGCCTAAATGGTTCACTCTCAAGCTGAAAGTGCTTTGACCTAGGAACTGTACTGTTCAGTATTGCTGACATGGATGAAAAAATGATATTTTACTAAGTTTGTGAAGGGGTTGCAATGATACTGGCAAACAGGATTAAAGAAATCATATTGATAATTCAGGGTGACCCTCAGGTGATTTTATAAGGCAAAATGCACAGTTCTGCACTTTGTCCCGAATAAAAAGAGTGTACAGTTACTGGATGAAAAACATAACTAGGCAGCAGTACTGCAGAGGTCAATCTAGGATGTTAGTAAGGTGAAATATTGCAAGTTCAATGTTACAGTGCTCAGAGAGAAAGCAATTGCTTTACTGGAATGCATAAAAGTAAATCTTTTCTGCAAAATATAAGGAATCATTGCAGTAGTCCTCAGAACTCGAGGCATCCTGTGGAATGTTGTGGCTGATTTTGGTCACTCCTCAATGAGGATGTGAACCAACTGGAGAAATTCAAGGCAAGAGCAGAGAAAAAGATCAGAGATCTCTCAGGAGGTGCTCTTCAGATGTCTCTCCTTGACTGCTATTGGAAACAGGAATGTTGACTAAATGGGCTTTTGATTTGACCTTGAGAGTCCCCCAATCTTCGGGGAAAATTGGAATAATGGGGATCAAGTCTCTGCAGAAGAATGAAGTATACACTTGGTGTCACTCTTCAGGTATACAAGGGATAACCTGGAAAAGATAAGAGTTGGAGCTGAGAGTGAATCTCAGAATGGGTATAGGGCAATGTACTTAATGACATCTGCTTTACCAGAAGCCTAAACTGGTGCCACGGATTATAGAATTACTGTCAGAGGGAGGAAACAATTGAAATTAGACTGAATAGCTTGTGGCAAAAGAGGATGAGAGTTCAGCTAGATACACTGCAGTCTGGTGAAATCTTTGCACAGAAAAATGTGGACTAAGGTGACAGGCTCCTTGTCCCGTCTTTCTCCAGTATGCTGGATGACCAGCTGTGAGGCCCAAGTTCCTGTTTCATATGGTTTGGGAATCACATTGCCTTTATTTATTGGTGAAGGAAGTGTGAACAATGGTGAACAATAACTGCAGCTGCTGCTAAGTGCAACTGCAGTGGTTTTGCTTGTGTGTATTGTTCATAAAATAATGATGGCCAACAGGGTCTAGAATGCAAGGGTTACAGACATATGTTTGTGAGTTTGCATGTTTATATATAGTCACTGAGTGAAAAGTAAGTGATTGAAGTGAATTCCTATTTAAGTGTGTAAAGGCTTAGCTCTGAGATGATTCTAAATTGCCTGTGTAGTTTCATAGACTGGTTTGAAAATCAAGGAAGTTTTCTCTCTTGTATTTATAACTTGTCTTCCTAACAGTTGTAATTTATATTTCATAGGAATATGGTGTGTTAGCTGGGTATGGTAAGTAATGATAGTCTCTGATATTGTGCCTGGACATTGGCATGCCGAGGCTTGTCTCAGGAGTAAGCAGAAGGCTTATCTCAGGAGTAAGTTGGAAAGTTTTTAAGGTTTTAAAATTTAAACACTTGTTTTTAAGTGCCTTGCACAGTAGCTGTGGGAGTAGCTGTAGGAAGTTCTCTGACCAAAGAGACAATTTCATTCCAGAAATAAGAAGTTCCATTTTTTTTTATACAGCATAGAGTATCTCACATGCACTTTAGAGGATTTTAAGTATTGTGTTCTTGCAACTGACCGTTCTTTGACCGCTCATCTGAAGATGGTAATCATGTGGTCCATAAATGCAGCAGTTGTACTTTAGAACACTGAGCTAGGAGTTAAATTTCTGAATTATGGCCTAAGTCTATTAAAAAAAAAAAAATTAAGGCACTCATCAACCCCTAAAAAACAGTGACTCTTGGAGCCACAGCAGCAGAGAAAACAGTATTTGCCTGTGAAATGGGATTTTGGAGGAAGGGAGGAATGCAAGGGAAGAGTTGCCCAATGCCTACAGTGTGTGTGTGTTTGAGGGATATGGGACACTGCGGTCTTCCTCAGGGCTGGAGCCAGCATTGGTGGTGAGAGCAGAAGGGTTAAACTGGTAAATGGGACAAGCAGGCAAATGATGAGCAGTTCTGTACCTCAGCTCCTTTACCACAGAAAGTAACATATGAAAGGCAAAGGGAATGCCATTCTGAGCTGGGGCTGAGGAAAGGAGGGGCAGTCCGCCTTTTTCTCCATACCTTGTGGTAAATCTGTGCCCATTCTTTTCTGTCTGTGAATGCTTCTGGTTGTGCTTTCTAAAGTTGGATTCAAACCACTATTATGACAGAATAGTAAAAGTGCAACAAGGGAGAAAAATAGCTTGTCTGAACTGGAGAATAATTTTTGTTGTGTTTGTCCTGGTTGTCAGAAAAATATTCATCAATTCCACATTCCAAATTTTAGCTTCCATTTTCCAGATAGTTCAAAATTTGGCAAAACTTGGCACTAATCACTGAAGGATTTGTAGATGTAGCCTTTCTTCTCATCTTCAGAGATACAGTGGCATCCTCTTGACTGGGCCTTCTGATTATCAAATTTAGTCTGTTTTGGACCGTTGGATCTGTCCCTTTACCCCTTTCTCCCTTATACAGAAATGCTAATGGGTGTCTCTCCCTTTATAACTTAGTGGTTTTAGTCTTCAAAATTACAACAACAGCTAAAGACTGAAAATTACAAAGATGCAGTGGGGAATGGGGATAAGGTAGCAATGAGTGGCTGTGCAAGGGAAGGGTCATAGTGCTCTGGCCTACAGGAGAGGTTTTGGCGGCTTTGTAGAGCAAATATTTACTGCTTTACTCCAGGCCTCTTGGTTTCATTTGGCTTTTGATGACAGCCTATATTCTGAGATCCACTAGCAATCCTATGTCATTTGTTTGTGTTCCGTTGCATCTCCTGGTAATAACCGGTCCAAATTTATCCATAACTTAATAGCAGTCGCTCAAATTGTATCCTTTGGGTTATTCACATAAGTAATTGGTGATGGGTTTGGTGCTAAATTAAAAGGATAGTATAAGACATCTAAATAAAACTTCAACTTCAACGTATTAGATATTTTTGTAGGGCTTCTTTTATGAAGAAAAGTTATTTTTCTCTCCTGTGGTAGTTTAACGCTTTATGTTTATTTAGTCTGTGAGAACCTTACAGATGTTGTATTTGGCTTTGTCACAATAATTTACTGTTTTTCTAATGCAGAAATAGCATATGTTTCAGATAAGAAAAAAAAAAAAGAAGGGCATTTAAGAACTTTATTTTTACTTCCTTTATCTTAAGTCTTTTGAAACAGGTTCCTCAGTAGAAAACAATTTGTTTACCATTGTAAACAAAATACTTTCCTGTAAACTTTTTAAGCATGAAGATATGTGAACCCAGAGCCAGAAGGAAGACATAATTTCAGTAAATCAGTCTGAAGTGGTTCCAGTTATTTCCAATTTTCCTTTCTCTAACAGAATTAAGAACAAATGAGGATATAGGTAGAAGAGGTTAAGTGAGAAAGTCTGTTTGCAGAAACATCTGCCCGATAAGCTTCAATGCAGAGTTAAGATTTAAGTTTGTTTAAGTTAGTTGCTAACTTAGCTGCTGTTGTACTGATTCATATTGGCACAAGTTCTGTTTTACTGCGCCAGGTCACAAAGCCATATTTCTATCCTTTTAAGGGAGTGGAAGCTGAAAATTGAGTGCTTATATTTGTTTAGATGTAATTAGTTTATAAGATATTGAATCTAAGGAGTTACGGTTCTGTAGAAATGTTACTGTTTTCAACATTTATTTTTATTCCTGATTAGGTGTACCTTCTTGGCCCTGGGCCTTGATTACATTTTTCCTGATGACATTTAAAATGTGGCCCCTACAGTGGACTGTGCCATTTCAAAGAAAGAGACATGTATTTGGAAATTACTGACATGCTGTAGGGCACAGAGATTCAGACTACAAGCTCTGTGCAGCCATACCAGGGAAACACTTGTGTGTTGAGGTTGTTTGAAATGAAACACTGAAAGCACAGATTAATCATCTCCTTTTGGAAAAAAAAACACTCTGAAGGGATGTTTGCAGCTACGCCTGCTCCTGGTATTTGCAGCTTAAGAATAAGTGACAAATGTTCCTGGGTTTTGGTAGGGCTAATAAAACGGGAATAACATAAGATATTGTCCTGTGTGCAGACCCTACGTAAGTATTAGAAAAGGTTCATGATTCTGTCTTTGTAGATTTTTTCCCTCAATATCCTCTAATAATAATAAAATAATAATATATATATAAAATAAAATCCAAAAATGATAGAGAGGCAAAATACCTTAAAAGGATCATTTAATTTCCCACTGCCATCTGTGTTGGTGACTTCTCACTACTGTACTGGCTTTCATCCTTCTGCAGGAATATCATGAATGCCTAGGAATTTGAGGAAAAGGAAGCAGGAGAATATGGGTTTGTTTCCTTTGTACTGTATTAATTCAGTGCAGTAGTTAATAAAAGCAGCACAGGGTTCAGGAATTCTGCTGAGCGAAGTGTCTTTTGACAGTGATGAAAAGGGATGTTCCTCCTTGAAGTGCCACGTGGTTTCTGTTTCTTTCCTCAAGGTCAGACTGGAATAGACCATCGTGTTTGTTTGTTTGTTTGTTTCCTGCCTCCTGTTATATCTAGAGCATGGCTCCTATCTGGGAATTTTCTTTAGCAAATTTCCTGCAATAACAGATACCTCTGCCCTCACCTGGCCTTTCCCCTTTGTGGTCAGTTGCACTTGTTACATACCAGTCCTCTCTAACAGAGGACTAATGGGCACAAGTCAGGAGGAAGTGTTTTGTTATCTTAGTGCACGTGGGGTGCTTTTTTCTGGACTCCTTTTCAAACCTGACTTCTATAGCCTGGAATTGGTTTCCTGTGCTTGTTGACAATTGTGTGTAACAACTGAAGTGATCCCTTGCAAGTCTTATGTGCAACTTTTGTCCTTTATGAAGAAATACTCTTGACTGATCTTGTCTCGTGCGCACAAGTCTTGCGCATTGTACTGAGGTAAAATAGTCCAGCAGCATTTAACAGAGGTCCCAGGAAAGCAATGTCTCCTTTTAGTTGTTGCACTGAGAATAATTCCTCACAAATTTGACGTTACTGTACTATTAAATATAATTTTAGTTCACTAAATGGCTGAAAATTGTAGGAGATTTCTGCAATTCCACGCTGTTGTAAAGACAATCTTTTGCTTACTTACCTCATTTAACAATGACCTTAGCCATTTCCAGATGTAACTGAGGAAGGAGAGCACAAGGGGACTGCAGCTCCGACCTCTGTGAGAACAGGGGAAAAGCTCTCATGGTGAGGAAACACAGCACCTGAGAGTTTTGGATCTGCCCAGTCTGCTTAACTCCTAACGAAATAATTACATAGTGAACAGATATTTATGGGTTTGGTTTATGATATTCACCGCCTGGGAATGATGCAAACCTCCTGGCGTTATCAGTGCAGCTACGGAGGCTCTACCTCCGTTGCCAGCATCACATTGCCAGATGTAAATGCTTTTTGAGTTACACAGAAAGGTGGCTCTGATTTTCATGTCTCTCCTTCCTGACTCTTCTCCGCCTGCATCATGCTATATCTGGCTCACACCTGATGTTAGATCTCTCAGGTAAATGGAAGAAACTCACTATTTCTAATATTTCTAATATCATCCTATCCACACGGCTGCTAGCACTGCATGGCTTATGTGCAAGTGGTTGATGGAGCCCCTTTTGCTCAGGGATTATGTCATTAAGTTTGTGCTGAAAATACCTCGCGGAACCAGTCACAATCTGTAGCCAGACTCTCATTCTTGTTAACATCAGAGCTTCTGAAATGGCGCTGCCTTTAACTTTACATACTTTAGCTTTATTTCTTGTATGCAAGTTAGCCCTTTCTGATTTGGTTCTGATAGTACTGTCCCATCTAACTAACTTCATATTTGGGGTACAATATATGGAACATCAGCATAAAAATACGACTTATTTAAAGTTTGAAAAGTCCTTTGAGGTTTTTTTTCCCCTTCTTTTTCATGATAGTTATCAAAATAGGTGGATTTAGGAAAACCATCCTTTGGATCAGGAAGCTGGGAAGTGCCTGCTCCGGTGCCGCGTGAGGCTGCTCTGCAAGCTGCAGCACGCTGAGCAGAAGGCTGCGCCGCAGCTCCCTTCCGTGCTCTGCCCTGGCCTGGGAGTGGGCTAGAGCATTCACATTGCTGTGGGAAATGATGGGAATAGAAACCCAGTGGTGTGGGTTTTGGCATGAATACCAGACTTATGTATGGGATTCTTCCAAAATCCTGAAGCTGCTACTGTTCCGCTGCTATAACCATTGCTATAATTGTCTGTGCTAGGTAGATTAAAGCGAGGGTAGCAGTACTTATCATGCGGATCTAAATTCAGACACATGTTGCAGATAAAACTAATCTTTTGTTAATAAGTGATTATCAGGAGTGAAAGCTTTTTATTTCTGTTTTCTTTTTTTTTTTCTTTTCTTCCTGGTGAAACTATGGTCAGCTGTGGTCACAAAATTCAGCTTCACCACAGGCTCGTTCACACACTGTATCATGCAGAGGCACAGGGGCTAGAGAAGAGTTCCACTCTCCACATACAAGTGAGCAAAACTTCAGGAGGCAACTTTATCCTGTTTCTACTGTTGCTCCTTATCCACCACCCAGTCTCCTTTATCAGTGGTATATCATACTCCCTTAGAAAAGTTCATCCTAATTCACACTAAATCTGTTTCTTATCAGCTGGGAAGAAACAGACTTCCTATAGATAAAAACATATCTTTTTCAATAGGATTATTTGGGCACAGAGTTCTCTTTTCTTTTTTTTTTTTTTTGTAGATGTTGGGAATAAATATGTAAATCAAGATAGAGGTTTACATTACAAAAAAATATTATATTAATATGCAAGAGTCTCTAAAGTTCCTCCTATGTATTTGGCAGTTCTCCAGTTGTCTCGTGCCATACAAGCTTAGCAGGGCATGGGGGGCTCTGCTTTTGTGCTCCAGGCCAGGACATGCTCTGTGCTTGCTAGTGAGCAAAGAAGTGTCTGTTTTGCCTGAGATTTCTGGCTGTAGGACCTCAAAGTCCTGCAGGACTGCTCACAGTCTGCAACTGCATGAGCTACTGGTCAGTGAAGAGAACAAATACAGATGAAAAAAGCGGCTCTCACAGTATCAACATGTTGTGGAACGAACTGTGTTGCTTAGTACTAGATTCTACCCACCTTCCTGCAGCTTCTGAAGACCAGAATGAAGTACTGAAGTACTGCCCACAACCTCGTTTTCAGGATATGAGTCATTTGGTTTAATCCAGGTTATAATTTGAACAGATAGAGCATGCTGCATGGGACTTGTCCTTTAACTCTACAAAGGCAGGCAAGACATACCAGTTCAGTTCATGCGTACTTCCATTTTGTTCAAAGGCAGGTTATTTGCTTCATCAGTGAACATGTTTATGTCCAGAGTCAAAGAGAACATTACTGCTTTCAGGTATAAGGAGGCCACTGAGCTGAGTTTTCTTTCTTTTTTCTTTTTTTAAATTGTCAGAGTGGTAAAATTAAGCTGCCTGTATAAGGCAGCTCTATGAGGGCAGCACTTGTGTTTCAAATATATGTGTTTAGGGGAACATCATTTCTAGAAAACGTAAAAAGTGGAAGGAAATTTCAAAATAATTCTTTAGATACACATGAAAATGAATCTTGCTATCTCTGTACTACTGATACAAAGTTTACAGTACTAGCTGGGAAATGTTACATAACTAAAAGTTACATAAAACTGTGGCACTTCAGGATGTCAGGAGTTCAGGATGTCCAGGAGTTTAACAGCAGGTTATGAAAAATAAAAAGGCCATATTATCTATAATAGTTACGATAATTTTATATTAACTTATATTAATTTATATTATTAACTTATTAATTTATGTTAACTCATATGGACTAATATTATATACTTGTTCCCATGACGGTGTAATACTGGGAGAATAGCTAGTTCAGTTGCCTAGGGATAGTAAGCCCAATGCATGATTAGCTTTAAATTGTCATAGAGTTAATTGCTCAATGTGTATCTATTGCTTACATTGCTAGATTGATCTCGTGTTTTAGACCATAACAGTGGAAGTTGCAGACAGGAGGTTAATTCTGAGGGAATGAACAAGACTTTTTGTCTATTTGTTCTTCTTTGTTAACAGGTGGTTTAAAGCCCTTTCATTTTTTATGCCTTCTGGAATATTTTTAACTTGATAAAATGACTACAGAAAGTAGTCAACTACTAAATCAAAGAAAAGATCAATAAAAAATATCCTGGGTTTCCCTGGCACATAAAGGAATTGCAGACTCAACTTCCTTGCAGAAACAAGGGAATCCTTTAGCTTTGGAGCAGCTATACTGGAGAGGCTCTTGGTCCTGGGAGAATAAAGTTAAATCACGGAGTGATTAAGGTTGGAAGAGGCTTTTGGAGATCATCTAGTTCAAAACCTCCTTGCTCAGGCAGGGTCATACAGAACATGTTGCACAGGATCGTGCCCAGGCAGGTTTTGAATATCTCCAGAGGATGAGACTCCACAGCCTCTCTGGGCAGCCTGCTCCAGTGCTCAGTCACCCTCACAGTCAAGAAGTTTTTCCTCAAATACTGTGTTTCATAAAATAATCTGGCCTCATCTTCCTGCTAAATCCCCTTTCAACTTTCTCTTCTCCAGGCTGAGCAGGCCCAGCTCCCTCAGCCTTTCCTTATAGGTGAGATATCCCAGTGCCCTGATTAACTTCATAGCCCTCTGCTGGGCTCTCTCCAGTAGCTCCATGTCCCTCTTGTGCTCGGGAGCCCAGCCCCGGACACAGTGCTCCAGATGTGGCCTCACATGATTGCACGTGTGCACAGACATACACCCACCTCACCCCACACACACCCCATGGATCCCTCCAGTAACTGGACTCAGACATGCAATCCATACAGCACATGGTACAGGAACCTTGCACAGTTGTCAGAAAGATAGACACACACACACACACACACACTCACTCAAATGGGTCTTTTGGGAGACCCCCAGACTGCATGGGTCTCCAGGAATTGGTCTAGACGCTGTGGTCTCTTCAATATCTTACTCCTCCAGATGTCTTGCTCGGAATCTCACATAACTTGCTCCCTAGTCACTTCACCTGTTCACCAGCTAGTCTGGCTTGATGTTTGCTACCGGTCACATACCTGTGTGCGCACTCTGGTCTCTCTAGTGGGGGCTCCCAGTCACCCAGTTATCTGTAGTCCCACAACAGCTGCTGGCATTCAGACCTCCAGAGACAGAGATGCTCACAGCGTAGAGCTTCCCTCTCAGGAAAACAGCTAGAAATTGAGTTTAATGAGAAGACAGGCTGTGGTGATTGGGTGCAGGACATGGCCAGACAGGCAGGCTGAGCAGCCCCTGTTTGCACACCACCAGCCCCTTTTGTCGCCTCTGCCAACATTTCCCCACATTTGTGCCTCCCCAAACTTCCTTGGTCCCTCTCGCTTTCCACCTTTGGAACAATTCCCAAATCCTCTTCCCTGCATCCCATAATAAGCTCCATGCCCAAGGCAGTGACCCCTCAGTCTGAGAGAGCCTCTCTCCCCTTGACTCGGGGTGACTGTGAGTTGTGAGGTGGCTGTTGTAAGCACTGTGGGAATGGAAGAGCAGAGCTGCTTTCTAAATTATCCTGTTAATGCTGAAACTTCTGATAAACTTTTATAAGGTCTGTGACAGTGTGGTATTTCTTCTTTTCTTTTATTTAGATTCCTTTGGGACTCTTGCTCTTCCAGTAGTAAGTATTTTTTTTCCTTTCCT
>JAVCKT010007641.1:45823-58828 GCA_032273925.1 Rhynchotus rufescens
ACAGCAGCAAAAGCACTTAAGACAGCTACTTATTTTCAAGCACAAATGCGTAGCAGAAGGAAGTGTTTAAAAGTTGCTTTCATTCCGAATCTATTCTGCAATCCTCAACTTCCACACACTTGAGGGATGCTTTGCAGACTGCAGGCTCCACTGGGGGCTACACCGGAGACGTTCCTGCAGCTCCAGCTCTGCGTGGGACACAGCCTGGGGAGGTCCCGCTCCTGACCGCGCTCCACGCGCGTGGGACCAGCTGAGGTCCTCGGCTGCTGCTCTGCTCCGCACCGCTCGAGACAGAAACGGGCCCCGCGGCAAGCGGCGGCCCTGCGGCAAGCGGCGGCGGCGGGAGCCCTCTGCCGGCCCGGCCACGCGCGCTGCCCGCCCTGCGAGCGCCGCTCCTGCCCCGCAGCCTCACGCTCATCGGAACCAAAAGATCCCACTGACAGAATCAGGGACTTCGGCTAAAGAAGGGGCCGTGAGCGAGGGGAGCCGCTGGGTTTCCCTGCTTCAATTACAACATACAGGTTTTGTAAGTGAGATGTATTTCTTTACTGAATTCCTGAAGTCTAACAGGAAAAAAGACCACGAGCAGATGCCTCTTTTGAAAGAAGCATCCCTACCTGCCAGTTAAAAAACAAAAAAACAAAAACCAACAACATTTAAGCAGGAACAGCTTCCTGTGCTCAGGTGCAGTCACCTCCAAACTGTACCCTGAATCACTGGCTCTGAAACACAGAGCCAGCCCAGCGGCCAAGGCAAAGCATCTTCATGCCTTTGCTCCGACACGTGTGCTGAACAACTCCAGTGGCTCCGATTTCAAGAGGATTTTATTTGAAACAATTGGCTTAAACACTTGGAACATTTTGCCTCTACCTTTGAATCAGTTACTGCGTGTACCCTTGTCCTTATCAGACACAAATCTGAGTGCTTGCAGGTTTCAACAATTATTTGACTAGCTCATGGTTAAGTGTGACATAAAGCATCACTCCACACAGTTGCATTTATGGATCCCCTCAAACCACTCAGCAGTTGGGAAAAAATAACCCTAGCTTAGGTGAATCCACAGGATAAAGTCAAACTTAATCAGCTAAACTTCCCCCACACACATTTTTCACAGTGTATCAAGTCCAATGCAAACTCCTAATGTATCCAGACAGCAGGGGGATATTTGCAAATGCTCTGAGACAAGCACAAGGCAAGCAAACCTCACAACTCCGGAGTCCTGGTATCAGCAACAAACACAACTTACGAGACTCGTGTAAAACAGCTACAAGAGCAAGCTTAGGAGGAATAGAGAGCTAAGAGCTGATCTCAGCAGGCACAGAGGAGAGTCTTTAGATCAGCCCTGCTGGAAAGCCATGCAGATTGCTGCTGAGGGGAGTCAAAGCAGCCTTGGACACCGTTACCTCTGCTCTGGACTGCTGCTAGGAGGTTGTAGAGTAGGAGTCTCTTCCGTGGCCTCTGAGTTCTCCTCCACCACGTATTTACAAGAACTATCCTGCGAGGTAGACAGTTTTCCTTCCTCACTGAAGAGGAGAAACAAGTTAATTAGCCTGTGGTTTAGTTATAGGGAATTTCACACAATGAGATGAAACTGGGAAAGGGGGAGGGAGGAGAGGGGAGTGTAGTTCACATGCAAATGGATTTTGAGTTATGACTGCAAAATGGAGATCAAGCAACATGGCTCTGCACTCTGCAAATATCCAATAACACTGGTGTTTACATCCATTAAAACTGGACTGGAAAGGGGGGGCAGGAAATACAACGATTACAAGTAAGACCAGAGAGGAAGCAAGGGAAGCGTGTGATGCCTGCAGTGGTGACAGTCACAGTTACTGTACATACCGATAAGATTTCAACACTCTGAAGCCAGAAGTATGCACAAATGGAAGGAGAGAGGTATAAAAATTTCAAGATCCCCTTAGCAACTGGCATCAATACAGTCTGCGTGTGGAAGGGATGAGCAGAGGCAGCAGCTCATCACCACCCTCACTGAACTCCACTGCCTCCATAGGGAGGCGAAGCACCCACGTGAGACAGGCCCAAGAGCAGCCGTGCCCCAGACCTGCTCTGGGGCCAAAACCAAACACGGCTCCATGAAGGAGCAGCACAGCCTCGCTAGGCAAGATACCACCACCTGGAATACTTCCACATCCAAGGGCCTCTGCTGACTTATTTTTAAGAGTTCACCTTTCACCAGATCTTTCTGCTTTCAACCAATCCTACTCTCCTCCCACACCTCCTAACAGGCCTGCGTGACCTGCTCAAATATTGTTTGGCATTGCAAGCTCTTGTCGAGATCCAGTTTTCCAGCTACACTTCTTGCATTTGTCCAGTGTATCAGTTACAGCCTCATGAACCCCCGGCCTGGGTAGTCACTCCCCCACAACCCTTTTCAAGGAAGGACTCGCACAGGAGGGTTTCTTCTACTGAGATGGATAGTTCTTCCAAGCAACTCAAGACATATGGTTAATTTACTTCAAATTTTAAAGCTGGAAGAGAAACAGATGCTAGGAAACAGCTCTGCAGGAATGAGGAAAGGGCTGGATACCCCAATGCTGCTAATCGGCTCTAATCAAGATGGGGAGAAAAAGCAGCTTCATGAATATAGGCAAAGTGATTTCTGCAGGTCAGACTGATTGTTACCTCAGATTTCCTGGAGTTCTGATACCAAAAGAACTGGCTAATGACTTAAATGAACACATAGTAGACAGGTGTTTTATTCTGTACAAGGGCCCTGTGCCAACATATACCATATGGCACGTAACCATGTTACAAGGCCATTATTCCCAAATCAAATGCTTTGTATCAGAAGTTACGAAAATGACAAGGTTGGTTTTCCCAGTTATTCCAGAACTGTATGTGGCATCTACAGTCCTGGAGGGATTAGACACTATCACCCAAAGCGTCCAAGGAAGAACTCGCATATGTGCTGCCTGGGGAACCTTCAACCTTGGGCATCCCTCCAAGTCCCTTGCACGAGGAAGATCAGATTCTCGTTTCAAAGCTGGTAATTCTCTGTCAATTTTGAAATGCTTTAACATCAGGCTTAAAAATCACTGCAAAGCCATAATCTCCTGGGCAGCTTCATTTAAAAATCTCCCATTGCTTATTAAAGTGCAATAAGGAAAATGTTCTTTTAGTAACTAGAATCTGAAGTTTTTAAAAGTGCTCACTTTGGATAAAAGTTTCAGTTAAAGCCATAGCAGTTACTACAAACTTCTTCGCAAGTTCTTTCCAATAAAGAAGCCAGGTAATGTTATATCAGCAGTGCTTGTTTTACAGAATAGGAAGACAGCCAACAGGTATTCTCACCTTTTGAAGACCGCTGTTTCGGTTTTAGCGTCTACAGTAAGGCTCAGTGTCTCCTTCATGCTGCCGTTCATCACCGTTTCAGTTACCTTGTCTGCGTTTTCTGCATCGTCCTCCCCGTCGGAGCTGGCCTCCATAGCAACACTGCCTGGGGCTAGGGAGCAAGCAGCACTTCAGCACATGGCTATTTTTGTTTTGGTGTTTCATGAGCAAACAGGGGTCTCTAGACAGCAGGTATCAACTTCTCTGCCACTTCATACACTTCTCAAATCTCTCATTATGTGGACAGTTAGGTCTTCTGCAGATCCCCCCATATACATATATACAGCATAAGTACTTAAAACCACATGCAAGACTTGTGTAATAAAATACAACTGAATTCCTTGAGACAATACAGTAATATTTTTGTGCTCATGACCACAGCATTTAAGGCCACAGGAATGCTGCCTCCTGCTGTAAACGGACAAGCTCAAGTTGAGGATGCCTCTGACAAGTCAACTGCTTCATCTGGCCAAAAAGCAGCAGGGAGGCCTCAGGAGACCTGAATTTTAAAGCCTGGGCAGGTCTTTCTCGGGCACAACTCAGTCTGTTTGCATTGCTGCCGCATACTTACTCTCCAGCTGCGTCGCAAGAGCTGTTACATTTGCACTCAAGGGATCCATAGGCTCTGTATTAGTTTCCATTTCCACAGGAGAATTGCTTCTTAAGGAATCTTTTGGACTTTGGAACAAAATTAAAAATGTATTAGAAACAATTCTGAACAGCGGCATGAAGCTTATTCTTAAAGTTATTTTTAGTTCTGTCACAGCTACAAGACCTAGAGCTCAAATGAAGGTGAATGATGCCAAGACTCCCACAAAAGTGCAAAGGAACACCAAGCACAGAACTCAAGCAACACAACCCACCAAAACTGAGCTCACTGTTTGTTTTTTTTAAGTTTTGTTTGTTTTGATTAAAAGCAGTGGAAACTTCCCGGCTAAATATGGCACATTAAGTATTCTTGGCTCCTCACAATGTTTTCAACATCAATGGTCTTTGTGAGCACATTCTTTGAGACCTGAAAGATCCAAAGAGTTTTCTGCAGAGAGTGCCAGCGGTTCTCAATCACCAGCAGAATGGACTTGATCCTGCAATTTGCTTTTTTAACAGTAGCTACAGAAAAGCCACAAGCTGTTCATTCTGAAGGAACGCAGAAGAGCCATCAAGTTGTGACCATTAAAAACACTCCACAGCTAAATGAAGCAAGAATGGCAATCCATGGGTTTTACCTTGGAGCTTCTTAAAGCCCAGG
This sequence comes from Rhynchotus rufescens, assembly GCA_032273925.1. Lineage (NCBI taxonomy): Eukaryota > Metazoa > Chordata > Aves > Tinamiformes > Tinamidae > Rhynchotus > Rhynchotus rufescens. Next base: position 50,424 of record JAVCKT010007641.1, read on the forward strand.
CAGACCGATCATAGGCAGAAGCACAGAGGCAACAGCAAGAGACGCCTCTCGTTTGCTGCCGAGAAGAGAGGCTTGTTCAACTGCTACGTCCTGGCAAGTGGAAAGAGCCTGTCCTGGACCTCACCTCAGCGAGGACGTGAACTCCGAGAAGGAAGCCCAGCCAGTTTCCTTGGCTGGCATGGGCTCCTCCGTGCTCCACACATCAGACCCGACAGAATCCAGGTTGGCACCGTGGGCGGTCTCCATGGGCACGTCGAAGTTCGCTGACCAGTTTGGTGCTAAAAAAACCAAACAGGTTTGTTAGCAACACACTGCTGCAAATGGCACCAATATCCATAGCCTTAATGCACCAAATCTCTATAAACACCCGCCCAAAAAGCAGCAAAATTCTGAACTATAGACCTAGTGCACATGCAGAAGTTCTCTGTATGGGAAGAAGTGAACACATGGCTTAAAAGGGAAATTCTGCTGGTAAGGCTCTGTAACTGACAGCACTCTGTAAAAGACAGCACAACTTATCTGAAGAACATAAACATTAGATCACAAATGCAGTCCCACTAACCTAAAACCAGCATTTACCATCATCCTCAACACTAGTTTCTAAAATAACTTACATATATACATATTTTAGATCTTAAAAGAGTTCTCATCCTAAAGAGTTATTTGCCATTTCCTATGCATGTTTTCCTCCACACAGGTGAGCAAGCCAACTTAAAGATGGACACAAATTTCTCATGCACTAGCAGCACTGCTCAGTTTCAGAAAAGCTTAAAATCTTTCTGAACTGTAATTACTTGGATTTAAATTCTCAGAGCAAGTTTGAATTAAAAGCATCTCATTTAGGATAGGTCAATTCAAAATACTTCACCTACCCAAGGGAGATTTTTTTTCATTAACACTTACATACAAAAAAACAGGCTGAAAAGGAAGCTCTGACTAGCAATTAGAAATTCCAACCCAGGCAGATATGGGAGGAGACCCACATGGATCAAAACTTGTTTGACACACAGATGCCAACGACACCAATCTGACAAAAGAAAAGAAAACCCTTAACTTTTCCTTCTATTTTAATTTTCATTTCCTTACAGTCTAGATAAGAAACAAAGAGTTTATTTACCTACAGATGTTGCCAAATCAACTAAAGACAGTTTAACTTACATATTAAAGCTGACAGAATTGTCTTAAGTGAGTAAGGTTTCCATGCATGAGTCCAACGCATATCTTAAACGTAGGAGTTACACATGAAACAAGACAACTAATCTAGGCTAGTCTACTATGAGTCTCCTAAAAGGCCCTGTAAGATAAAAGTTGGTCTGAAAGGCTTCCAGTAAATATATTAGTATTAAATTCCAAGCTTACTAGCCTATGTAGGCATTTGAAATAGGTGTTTAAGTTACTTTTTTTTTTTCCACTCCCCTACCCTCTTTCCCTTGAAATGGGGAACCTGAATTTTGGAGAGACTGCTGTAGCCTGAGTGCTACCCAATACCGGCATATTCTCAATAGTCTTCACAATTATAAAACCTAGCTTTTATTTATCAGATAGCTGGAATAAAAAGAGAAATTGAAGATGACTACAAATTAAGCACTGCTAGATCTAAGTCTTGCTGTAACTCTGAGCAGTTGGGATAAGAGCTACCTACGTTCGTTTAAGTCTACTTCCATTTTGTCCTCTGTATTGGTATGTGATTCAAACAAGTCTTGTTTCGTTCCATCCTCTTCTTCAGAGTCTGTACTTTCCTCACTGTCCGTACTGCCCGAGCTTAAAATACAAAGAAAATGGTTAATGTTCTGTGATTAGCATCTGACCCCGGGCAGCTAAACCCTGGCAAGTCACAGAATGAAGAGAACTAACAACTAATAGATTAATCAAGTTGCACTTTATTAGCCGCTAGCCACCCAACCTGTTTCCCCTCCCCACCCAAGAAACACTTTGGTTTTAAACCCTAAGGTTGTAGATTTGTCATTTCAGCAGGTAGAGAGGTTTTGCTTTCCCTCTCACAAGGAAGCAAACAAAAACCCACAGATTTTGTCGCTGCTGCCAAGCGAAAGGCAGCAGGAGAGCAGAGAGTCAGACCAGCATTATCTGGAAGAGATCCCGTCACCATCTGTGCTAGACAGGAGCACCAAAGGCAGCGCCCAAATCCAAAGTCGTTCCAGCCCGTTCAACAAGATGTAGCTCAAGTTACTGTGAAATCCAACAACCAACCCACGCGTCCTGGTACAAGGGCCACCCACCCACTTCTGCAAACCCTGTGGAAGTCTCTCCTCCTAGAGAGCACCTCCGGCACCACCAACACAAGGCAGCATCTCAAGAGGACGTCTCTGAGCCACGTCACACTTGTGGCTGTGACCGTCAAGTGCAATCCTGCACAGCAGCTGCAGCCCCCCAGGAGCCCCAAGGTACCCGGAGCCCCGAGCAGGCAGCGGAGCTGCTGCTGCCTTCTGCAAATGGAGCAGGAGAGCAGCGCTAGGCCCATCCCTCTAGTCACTTCTCCAGGAATATCTGCAACACCATGCCAGAAAAAAACAGACCTTATGAATTATGAAAAATGAAGTTATGAAAAGTTATGCCAGAGAGCCACTGTGTGGACAGGCAACTTGAAGCAGGTGTACTCAACAGTGAGGGCTGCCTTTGGCGCAGTCGGGAACGAGAGGAGGGGGACAAAAAAAGAAAGGTACCTGGAGCGCCGCTGGGATTCTGGTGCAAATGTAATGTGTTTTTCTTCCCAGATATCCTCTTCATCAGAGCCACCGTCATCAAATTGCTGTATCCGCTCCTTACAGCATGCCTCAAACAAGGCTATATTACCCTAAATAAATATATACAACATTATATACATGGACTCCATATCTATCATTAACAGCTTCTATTTATTTTGGTAAAAGCTTGGAAACATGCAATTATTCCAAAGAGACTCTTAACCCAGTGAACACAGTTATTTCCCAAAAGCAGGAAAAAAAAGCAGAAGGCCTTGATAATTTGCAGCTTGTCAAGAAAGCCTCAGTGATGCTTGTTTTAGCATCACGCTACAGGAGCAAGGCAAGGGAGCTATTCCCTAAAGATGACAGGATGGACAAGGAAATATAACAACCACCACTGCCAGAACATTGGGATTGTAGGGAAGTTCGAGGCAGCAGCTGTCCGCTCCAGAGGCAGGAGCTGCGAGGGCAGAGGCCCATACTTACACTTTCATTCGTATTCAGGGTGAAGTTGATATCTGACACTCGATCAAAAGAAACACTGCAAAGAAGAAAAAAGCAGATATGTACACAATAAGTCAGAAAAAGAGAGATGATGTAGACACAAAGACACTTAATTTTCAGAAACCTTCAGTTTAAGATGCCTCAAGCCTGTGATTAGCTGTGTGAACACAGCAAGCCTCAAACACTGCTGTTCGGAACGGAAACAAAAGGCAGCAATTACCCTGCAGGTGTTTGAGCTGACCACTGACTAACACGACACATCTCAACATGCTGCACAGCTCCACACGAGCAGGCCTGACTTCTGCTGATCAAGTCCACCACCCTAAGATGGACCAGCTCAGCAGCAGGCAAAGTGAAATTCCAACTTCCATTCCTTAAAGTAAAGTCCAGACATCTTGGTTATTTTAAGCCAACCACTGAACAGCCGCCTCCACCCAAACTGAATGCAACATATTAGGTCTTAGAATTCTTTCTTAAACTAAAACATCCAGAGTTTCACCAAATGAAAACCAAATATTAAAAACTGCATTAAGCAAAGTACATATTTTAGGGAAGAAGCAGGAGGAGAAAAAGGTGGCAAGTTCTCCCAGTCCTTCCTTCTACAGCCCCTGGAGTGCTGTGTTCAATTCCTCCCCTCACTCCCCCTGTACTACAGGGCAGCGAGGAAACCAGGCGAGTGAGCTACGGGATGGCAAGCGTAATGCTTTGATACCAGTCAAGGTCTGACTCCATCACTTTGGCAACCTCCTGATACAGCCAGTTATGGGACGACAGCACTGAGCTGCAGGGCCAGTTTCTGCACAGCACTGAGCAGGTTCCAGCCGCAGCGGATTCCCGTGCAGAGAAGCGCCCACCTTATGGCAGAAGGCGTTTCCTGGGCAGCTGGATGGGGCTGATACACCCGCCCCGGTACAGCTGAGCCGGGCACCAGCCACCTGCCACGTACCACGGATGGGCCTCGGCTGCACTTCGGGGAGCTTCTCCAGCAGGATCCTACAGCACTGCAGGCCTGACCCTGGCAAGGGGGTTCTGATCCTCCGCTCCTCCCAGCCCCAACACATCCCAGGTTAGAGAGATTTTCTCTCAACTCAGCCAAGACTGTGCTCACTTCTCCTTCACTCACTCTGATCACAGGAACGTGTCAGGCCTGCCTTGCCCTTGGGCACAAAGGTAGATTTATGATGCCCTTTCCTTGCTGTTTACTGGAGAAAAGGGCACTCATGGACACGTTGTTCCTGCTGCCTTTTCCAGGTGAACTTGGGAGCAGAGCTACAGCTGTGCTGTGGCACACAGACTCAGAGAGGGAAGAGCTTGTAGGCACATGAGGGAAGGGCTGAAGTGCCCCGGCCAGGCAGCAGCAGTGCACGGCTCTGCAGGACGGAGCTCGGCCCTGGTTACTTATTCACAGGCACCGCGTTCTCCCGCTGGCACAAGCCAGGCCTACGGGGAGGACAACAAGCTGCTGCTTGGCGAGCAGTCAGGGCACCTGAGCACCCATTAACCCAACACAGCGACAGGACTCGCTGGTGACTGCTCCACAGCGGTACAGGCTGCTGTTCACCATCAAAACACAAAGTAAAAACCCCAGCGTAACGTTATACTCACTTGCCGATGTCATCTTGATCAGCAAACTTCTCATCGTTGAAGCCAAACTGGTCAATAAAATTGGACGTCATTTGTTGCATCTGATAATCAGAAAAGGCCTGGCAACCCCAGGACCAACGACAGTGATATAATGATTCTAATAATACTCTAGACACTATTTGCCCATTTTGCTCCAAAGTAATAAAACTCTCTCATCTAGACATACAGAACAGGAAAAGGATTTGTCTGAACCTTTACAGTTTAAGAGGTGACACTGACTATGCACCTGCTCACCCAAGGGAAAGCCAGTCTAATAGCAGCTCTTGATAAGAAAGTTAAATCTCTAGTCAAACCACATCTCAATCAGCACCTTTCCAAATGCACCCCAGAGAAACAGGACTAAAATTAAGTTATCACCTGGTCCTTAGAGACTTTTAACAGTGGTTATTTCTGTGTGTAAGTCTATCAAGGCTGGCCTGGTCTAGCAGCCATCTCTCTGTTGGAGAAACTCAGGACAATTTAAGAAATGTAATGGGCTTGTCCTACCCTGCAGCACAAAGCAGAGCCATACGAGTGCCACTCATCAGTGTAAACAAACCAGACATGAAGCTCACAGCATGAGCAGGCTATGAATCCAGCATGCCGAGTCACAGCTGTCTACAATACCTAAAATACAGCCAGAAACCACTAACTCTGCCTAGACTCAAGACGGGAAGTTTTAACCTGTCCTCTCAACATATTCTCAATAGAGATTTTAAATAGGGGTCTCTAGAGAGAGCAGTAGGGTAACGTATCTTCCCGTTTGCTCGCTCCAGGCCTCGCCGAGCCGGCGGAGCTGCCTTGGCTCTGCAAAGTGGTGCTAAGCCGGTGGCTGGCAGAGGGAAGCGCGAGTGCTGGAAACGCGATCGCGGAGCTGATAAAACGCAAGTGAGCGATCCTTGCCTGAAGCAAAGTTTCCAGAGCTACAGAAGGTAAATACCATTGGCACAAGGAATCCTACAAGCCAACAGCAGGCTGAAGAAAAGCTTCAGGGCAGCTTCAAAGTTTCCTTAGAGGTCAGAGATATAAGTCCTCTAGAGGGAAAATTTTAAGAAGTCCCCCACTGGGGGCTGAAGGGTCTTCATCAAAACCCAAAGAGTATCAAACTGGATTTGGATGCTGCAAGAATGAAATCCCAGCAAGTGTAATTCAGCACAGGCAGAAGTTACATTTGACAACTAAACCAAAGGTTCTTAAGTCAGTACTTCGATCCTACACCCGTATCCTAACATGGGCACTTAAACCTTGAAAGTCGACCTCCTTGCCCCCTCCTGCCAATACTGCCCCACACAGGGTATCCTTGCTGAAGTCAGGAACAAGTTTATGAATGAGTTTGCGCAACCAGATCATGCTCTAAGCAACTTCAATGCAATCCCACCAGCTATCCACCCTGTCAAACGCTAGATTTCAGATTTCACTATCCTAGCTTAAAAATAACCTCTAGGACGAGGGTGACAAGCTTTAAGGGCAAGGCAGCAGGCCACCTGCAGCAGAGGAGCTACGTGCCAAGACACACGGCGGTGAAGGGGTGCATGAAAAGCACAGACACATTTAGAGATCTTACTTTCTCACCAGAGCTGCTACAGAAGGCACCCAACCTATCAAGTCTGTACTCAGGTGCATCTTACACACACAAGATCACTGAAACAGACAGAAATGGAACAACAGTCTCGGAGCAGGAACTGCCACCCCCCCCCCCTTACAATGACTTTTATACTTTATCTTCTACTGCTTTTATAAAAAGCCAGTCTCTTTGCTCTAGAGCATATGGGCACAGCATAGGCTTTAGTTAAAGCTGAAGGTTACAGCAAGGTTTTGGTTAACAGCCGAGTGCCACTGCCACCGACACCCGCTCCTTCTGCGCAGAGGGGACAGGTGAGGGGGACGCCCCGCGCGGAAGGGGACGGGGACACTGCAGAGATGGCCACCTCCTCCATCGATAAGGGCAGCAGCGTGCTGTGGGATCCCACCACCCTGAAAGCACCCGAGAAACACACCATCACCCCAGGAAATCCGGGAAGAGGCTACAAAGCCCTCAGACCCTCAAGCTGGACACAGCTTACGTCCAAGCTTTCAGACTGGCCAATCCCCAAATTCTCTCGGTCATCAGACTTGAGGTGAGTAAAGGAGCAGAGATCTGCACACACAGCACGACCAAGGGCTAGAAATCCAAAGTCACTCCAAGATGCCACGGCTTGGGTGAAAGGCCACATCTCCAGGTGCCACAGGAGAGCCCACATGAATGGCTTTTCTTTTGGACTTCATATTATTTGTTTGCAACCCAAAGTGACCAGGTCCACTGAAGAAGCGTCTTCAAAAAAGAGAAGCTGAGGCCATTAGATTCCAGCTCACCTGCTGCAGGGAAGAGTCCTGAGAGAAGCCGGTTTCTTTAAAGTCGATTTCATCGTCACTGGACGAGTGGATGTGGCAGGTAGTGACCTAGGCAAAGGAATCAAGACAGTGGTTTATGTGAGAGCAGCTCAAGTACACCTGCAGTATTTCGCCTAACCTTCCATTTCATCTCAAAAAAAGAAAATCATTCAGTTTTTCCAGCTGTCTTGCCACATAAAACAGCCTCAGAAGTGTTTCAATAGCAGCATCCCATGTGAGGGTCACTGAAGTCTTGGGTTACACACAGAAGAAGAGTATGCAGAATGCATGAATGATAAAAAGAAACTATCCTGGATACGTATAGCACTTACAAAAAGAAAGTTCACCAGACTGGTCGGTGAGGTGTATGTGGAGAAATTCACCCACAGAAAGAGGAACACACACATACACGCGCGCGCTATTCACTTGCAGAAGTAAACCTCAAGTTGTAGCAACAAAGGCCACCTTAAAGATAGCCCTGGAGCAGGTGGGTTTCTTGATGGGGACAGTTTGTCCAGCCGTGCTGCTCCCTAAGCAGCGCTGCCTCCCACAGCACAAGAATCCCCAGGGAGCCTCAGCCAGGGGGACAACAAGCTCAAGTGCCACCAGCTGAGCCTCGACACCTACACACGGAGCACCAGGTGTTCCTGCCAGGGACACTGTTCTTGCAGGACACCACTACAGATGGGGGACACATGCAGCGCAGGTACCTTGTGCTTCTCTGCCCATTTTTTCTCCCTTCCTTCAGGGCAAGGCTTGGTTCAGGGCTTGTTCATTCTGCACCTCACACATCTGCCCCCGTCCTGCCCAGCGATTTGCTCACCGGGGCAGGCGGCTGTCGGGCAGCACAGACACAGCGTTTCACACAGGCTGCTGCTACAAAGCCATGACAACAGCAGTGCATCAAGTACTTCAAACCTTGCAAAGCCTGCACTTTTTAATGCAGTTCTGTAGGGCTCCATCACAACTCGGACAATCCTCAAGCCCCAAGTGCTGGCATACTTTTGGAGAACAAAAATTAATCTATCTGCTCCTTCTAAAATTGCAGTTTGGTGCAGGGAGATGTCTCACACACACACACACACACACACACACACACACACACACACACAGAGAAGACACTGTGGATGAGGAGCTGCTTATTCAGTCTCAGATACAGTGAAGACGCCCATTCCAGGCCCCTGCCATTACTGCTGCACCAGAAGC
>JAVCKT010007642.1:1719-15370 GCA_032273925.1 Rhynchotus rufescens
AAAGGGAAAAAAAAAAAGAGAGAACGGCGGGAAGAGAGAGGAGGGGGAAAAAAAAAAAGAGGCGAACTCGCAGCGAGCGAAGGGCCCCAAGGCATTTCCCAACCAAGGGCGCGATTGTGCCGCCCCCCGCCCCCTTCCCCGGGACACATCAAAGGACGGAGCGGCTCCGGGGGAGGGAGGGAGGAAGGAGCAGCCCGAAAAATGCAGCCGAGGGCGAGCGGGGCAGCGGCGGAGCCCGTGGGGCTCGCGGGGCCCGGCCCGGCCCGAACCGAACTTGGGCTCCGGCTGTGTGAGGGGCAGCGCGGCCGCCCGCGCCTAGGCCCGAGCCGCCCTTTTCCCGCCGCTTCTCCCCGCGCCTCGGTTTTCTTTCTCCTTTTTTTTTTTCTCCTTTTTTAAACTTCTCGTGGCAGCCACCAAAGGCGCGGGGAGCGGCTGCCAAATGGCTGCCCCGGGAGCCGGCGGGTTTCACACGTGCTGCTCCCCGGGGCTGCCTGCCCGCCCGGGGGGGATTTACGAGTCCACAAGGCAGCCTGTAAAGCTCCACCGGCCCGGGGGCTGCTTCCACGTGCCCTTTTCTGGAAACACAGGCCTAGGATTGCTTTAAAGTGTGTTTTAAAGACAAAACAGAAAACAAGAGGGTATTTTTTCCCCAAAAAAAGTACGTATTTCTCTAACGGGCCTAGTCAGAGCAGGCAGGCCCGTGTGGTCTTGGCGCTCCCCAGCAGGCCGCACTAACGCCCTGTCTCCCTCCTTCCTGCAGCGAGTCGGACGGCAACCCCAGCACGGAAGACGAATCCAGTAAGGGGCAGGAGGACCTGTCCCCGCACCCGCTCTCCAGCTCGTCTGATGGAGTTACCAGCCTCAGCCTTCCCGGCCACATGGAGCCCGTGTACATGCAGCAGCTTGGAAACACTAAAATAGCCTTGAGCTCATCGGGCGTCCTGTTGAACGGAAACCTCGTGCCTGCCAGTACCTCTCCCGTGTTCCTCAACGGTAGCTCTTTCCTCCAGGGACCCAACGGTGTCATCCTCAACGGACTCAGCGTGGGGGCTTCGCAGACGGTCACTCTGAATTCGCCCAAAACCACTGCCAGCAGTGTGAGCAACGGGGTGTCAATCACTGACATATTGTCGTCGTCTTCGGAAGATGTCAAGGACTTCAAACTCCTCCAGGCCTCGGTGCCTAACGCTACGTTCAGCCCCACGAACATCCCGGTGTCGTTCCCAGGATTGATACCCAGCGCTGAGGTGAAAAGGGAGAGCACTCAAACTGTTGCTTCCCAAGATGGAGGCTCTGTAGTTACTTTTACTGCTCCTGTCCAAATAAACCAGTATGGCATTGTCCAGATCCCCAATTCAGGAACAAATGGCCAGCTGCTGAACGGAAGCATCGGTTTTTCTTCTCTGCAGCTGCCTCCTGTTTCTGTGGCAGCTTCACAAGGTAAAAATTTTGTTTGTTACACTGCAAGCTCCAAGGAAGAAGTGCGGCTGAGCACACTGTGCGCCTCAGAACTTGTAATGCTTTTCCTCCAATGCACCCTCTTGGCCATAAAGACACATCATACATCAGATAATACTTCTTGCCTTCATTTAGTTTCCTCCCTCCCTGTGTCATTCTGTGTAGGTTACACTTATAGGAGGGTTGCCACGTGAGACAGAGCTGACTTGCTTAAAGCAGAGGAGGATGTCCAGGGATTTACTCTTTTTGTCCCCTACAGTTCATTGATATTAGTTTTCACAAGTATTTATGATTTTTGCACACTTCAATAATTCAAAATATCCCCTCTTTACCACTGAATTCTTTTAATGAGAAGGTTTATAAAAAGAAAACTGCAGCAGCTGGAAATTGTTACCGTTGTTGTTCTTGTGGTGGTTGTTTTGTTTTTTTCTAACCAAGGCATTTCATAAAAATAAATTTTAAAATAACTATAGACACAACAAGAGGCCAAACAGTTATGCTCATACATTTTTCTGTCCTATAATTAAGAATGATTAAACCAACGGGGAAACAATAGAAATATGTAATTGCTTGTAGATATAAAATGCAAGGGTATTTGGATTAGACTGCCCTCAGTCCAAGGGGAATATGTCATCACAAGTTCACATGCCAAGTCTACAGGCTCCTCCTCAAATTTGTGTTGGAGGTGGTTATAAAATATCAAACTGAAACTTCTGGCCAGTCAGGAAGAGTCTCCTGTAAAGCAAGTCCAGGTCTGGATCATTATTTTGGTGTAGGTCTGTTGTAAAGCACAACTCTGTTACTTATTAACTGCTGTATCTTTAGTTATGAAAATGATTAAACTTGAATGAATCCCTGTAGTTCAGGAGCTATGAGCAACACAATGAAAATCAAATCATGCTCCTGCTAACTTACTTGAATTAAATGTGTATGGGGAGTTAATTATTTTTTTTCTGTTAAAACTATATACTTGGAAACACTAATGCTGTACAAAAACATTTTAAATGGAGAGCAAAAGTACCTGGTCCTAAAAGGTGGCACTTGCTGTCACTGGAAATTAGTGGAATAGTAGTTTAACCAGATGAGAAAGATCAGATGTTTAATTTGAATACCACCTGTAATTAAAAGAGCCATTTAATCCACATGCTGCAGGCAAAAACTGGCAGCCAGCAAAGGTCGCAATGAAATTTCTGCCCCTTAAGTAGTGTGAGAGAGAATTAATTATATTTCAGAGTCCTGAGAAACATGAACTATTGGCTGGACTTTTTGCCTGTTGTCAAAAGTACCTATTTCCACTGGAGATTGATTTGCTGAGTGTCTAGTTTGATAATGTAAGGAGAGAAAATACCTGTTGCTTTGACTTTTTGGAAGGGGTGGGGGCAGCTTTTTTAAATATTGAGGGTTGCTGGCAGTTTTCCAAGTGCAGTACATTGCAAGCTATTTTAAAGAAGCTACAGTAAATAATAGCTTATTGCCTGGAAACTTTCAGTTGCCTCCCTTTATTCCTCTACTTCAGACATACAACTAACATCTTTCCCAAAGTCACCATTGCTTAGTGGAGCAATGAATAGGGAGTGACTATTTTGATAAACGTTCCCCAGCTTTGACATGCATTTTCAATGCTCTGAACATTTTCTATTATTATTATTAAAGAAAACCCCTGTTTAAGCCTCTTAAAACATTCTTTGAGAAGGAGAGATGCTTAAAAGGGGGCTTGCTCATCAAAACCAGTTTCCTAAGTATAGAAATTTCTATAATGACACCTTACATGTCATGTCCAGTAAAACCAACTTGGGATCTTGTCTGTCCACCTCTTCTCGCCCTGGTTAGTTGCAGTACCACAGGAGCAGTTCTCAGGCTTCCTGGGGGCTTTGGCAGCTTCCATGTGGCTGTGCATGGAGTGGTGGACATGCTAGGGTTAGAATCTTGGAAAAAGGTGGTAGAGAAAGGGGAAAGGCATTCAAATACTTGTCTGGCTACATAGTGAGGCTGGTAGAAGCCCTAGGTTTTGAGCTTTTCTCTGCATGTTTGCTCAGGTAGCTACTGCCCAGCTGCAGCACGTTTCATGTAATGTGCCTGCAGTTTCCCACACATAAGTCGTAGTCTGTCACTGAACTATCTTTTCATGCTTCTATTCTTAGATAGAAATCAAGCAGTAGCCACTAGTGAAGGCCAAAGCACGCTCCTTTTAATCACATGGCTAGGGACTGTTTGCCCCTTCCCGAGACTCTGAAACATACTTAGTATACCATAACCTTTCCCTTTTCTTTCTAGAAGTAGCTTTTACCCACAGAAGCTTTTATTTCCTCATACCTAGTTTTCTGTCATCTGTTGCAAACGACACTTGTCCGTGTCATTTGATATTATCATATTACTCAAAATGAGACCAAAATGTCTTAACAAAAATGCCTGTGCAACTCCTGCGAGCTCTAATCTGTATCTTTCTTCTTTTTTTCTTCCCTTTCTCCAGGTAACGTTTCAGTAAATCCTAGTACAACAGATGGAGGAACTTTTACAAGTGACTCCTCAACAGTGCAACAAGGCAAGGTTTTCTTCAGCCCTCTCACGCCAAGTGCAGTGGTTTATACAGTTCCCAATTCAGGTCAGGCAGTAGGAACTGTTAAGCAAGAAGGACTGGAGAGAAGCCTTGTGTTTTCCCAGTTAATGCCAGTCAGTCAGAACACGCAACTAAATGTAAACATGTCGTCTGAGAACATATCTGGTGGAGGACTCCAGTCCCTGGCCTCCTCACTGGTGAATGTAACTCCCTCGCATAATTTTTCCCTCACGCCACCAACTCTTTTAAATGCTGCAGAACTGAACTCTGGTATCTCGGAGAGCCAGCCCATGTCCTCACCCGTAACCAGTACCTCCGCCGTGATATCTATCAGCAACACTAACTATGCAACTCTTCAAAACTGTTCCCTCATCACCAGTCAGGATCTACTGTCCATTTCTGCAGCACAACCTGCGCTCGGTGAAATAGTTTCTACTGCTGGAGATCGTGTCAGCCATCCACCCACACAAGTGCACCCAGATTTTGTCAGAGAGCACAGGTTAGTTCTACAGGCCGTACCTGACGTCAAGGAGAATTTCTTACCTACTTCTGAGAGCAAGTCCACGGGCAGCCTGATGATGCTGGATACCAAATCCAAGTATGTTATGAGTGACGTGGTCGACACAGTCTGCGAAGAACTGGAAACGGATAAAAAGGAACTTGCCAAATTGCAGACAGTTCAAATGGATGAAGATATGCAAGACTTGTAATTTTTTTTCTTGCTTTCTGTTTTAAGAGTTAAATCTCTTGCTGAGGCTGTAACAAGCACCAAGTGATGATTTTTTTTTTGTTTTATTTTGTTTGGTTTTTTTTTCATTTGAAGAAAACAGAAGGACATTTAAGTGGTCTGAGTTAACGTACAGAGGAATCTCCAGCAACGGAATCAGGTTGCCACACTTGGCTTGCATGCAGTATTCTCTTTTAAGCAGATTAAAAGAGAAGGAAACGCCGGGGAAAGTACCAAGCAAATGGGTACAGTTTTGGCTAACTGGTATTCCCTTGCTAATTAACTAGCCTCTCCATAGCACAACACGCTCTCAACAGTAAGTATACACTCCTAATGATAGATAGGAAACAGAACTCTTGCTCCAGAAAGGTAGAAACGATGCAGTCTTTTTTTTGCTGTTTACTTCTAGTCCATGGGCATTGAAAAGTTTTTAAGAAACTCTAGACAATACCTCACAGGCTACTTTTATATTGTTTGAGGTTAAGAAACAAAACACAATCACAAATGGTACTGTTACTGGTTTATTGGGATTTTTTTTGCAGCAGACTTGTATTCATACCAAAAATATTGCATCAAACACTTGCAGGTTGCTAAATGCTATAGCTAGCGTTTTGTTAGTGCAGCAGAAGCAGCATCATTTGAAACTCTAATTATGCAACTCAGAAGCTTTCTCTTGAGTATGAATGTAAATATTGTTTCAGTTCTTATAAAGGAGACTTTTTTTAAAATTAGTACAATGGATTTTATTTATGGTTAATGTTCCCTTTCACTTTAGACACAATGCATTGAAAAGGAAAACGTTTTCTGGCTGTTTAATTTATTTTTATTGTTTGAGCAGGAAGTAAGCGTAGTTATTTCTGACAAGGTTTTACTTTTTTTTGTAGTTTTTCAAGCAATAGACTGTAAAAGTAAAGCGTTAATCACACTGAAATTAGAAAATGAACTCGCAGTCGCAAACCCACAAGGTCCCTGTCTTTACCCTCTGTCTTTGTGTTCAGGGGTTTTTTGTTTGTTTTGTTAGTAATTTGCAAATTAGTTGAACCTTTTGTGTATTTTTTACGAAATTCCATGTGCCTTTCTTCCTAGTGGCCTTATCTTTGTTACTAAAGCACAGTGGCAGGAGGAATAAAAACACTGATTTGCAAATATCCGTCCGCAGGGCTCGGGCCGATGCCCTGCTCTTGTGAGTAGACCTCGGTGCAAGGCACGAGTAAGAAGGGTTGGTGTTTTAATCTTATGGCTGGCTTTTGGGCCAAAGAGAGACCCCCGAGCACCCTGTAGACCCTGCAGAAGGAGCAGACACAGCAGCGCTGCCGAGGGGACAGTCTTGGCTTCAGCCTCGGGCACACGGACTGAACAGGGATGGGAGCCCCAAGTTTCCACGGATCCGTGTGCGCAGGCCGGCCCCAGTCCAGCAGTGCACTTAAGCCTGGATTTATATATCACAGAATCATTAAGGTCGGAAGGGACCTTTGGATATCCTCCCAGAAGAGCAGTACAGGGGCAGCCACTGGGAATGCAGCTGCCCTGGAGGTGTGGGAGCAGTTGCTCCTGTGCCACCATGGGGGGGTCCCTCTCCCTTCAGCCCCCTGTTCCCAGCAGGGACAGCACAACCAGGGCAGCCCAGGGCAGGCGGAGCAGGTCTTACCTTTCCGCCAGAGAAATTTTTGTAGCATGGAAAAGCACATCCTTAAGCTTTAAAATAATAATAATGCAGATGTATAAAAACGAGATGCTGTTAATCTTTGTGTTTTGGGATTTTTTTGTTTTGTTTTGTTTTTATTCTAATGTGAACATGTACAGTACCTAAAGCATGTATTCATCCTCATACAGGGCCAGGTTTGAAGCCTTTGGAAGAAGATGGGAAGGGTTTCCATAAACTTCCATTGGCTCTTAATCAGGCCCGGGACAAAAAACACTCATAAAGGACAAAATAATTGGAGAGGGAAGAGAGTAGAGGCAGCATGTCCCAGTCTGTTCCTGTGTTGATTATTAAGGGGTTCTGTGAAAAGCCTGGAAGGAGTGAAGGTTTCTTCTGCGCGGCCTGGACGTCCTCACTGTTGTTTTGCACTATATGGGATGCAGCTCGTTGGCAAGTGTTGGGTGCCAGCTCGAAGCTGGGCTCTGCTGGCAGGCGCTGGAGGCCGTGCTGCAAGGAGAGGGCAGGGCTGAGGGTTGCACTTGGAGCTTGAAGCCATTGCTGGTGCTGTCCCCGTAGAAGCAGCCCCACAGCCATGGGCAGCCCCTACGCGCGTGCCGGGTGGTTAAGGCAAGTGTTTTAAACAGGGATTATTGCAGGCAGGAGCTGGAGTTTGTGGTCCCCTTGCACAAGGTGCCCAGTGGCCAGTGTGATGCAGGCAGGAGCAGGGGAGCCTGGAGGTCACCTCTCTGCTCTGGTTTGTCTGGTCGTTGGGGCTTTGCTTGTTCCAGAGTGGACAGTTGACTTAGCACCCACAAAACCACGACGATGGTAACAGCGACTGCATCCGCTTTGCATGACTTTGTTCAACTCTTCGGGAGTTTAAAAGTGCCCTGTATCTTAGTCATATTAACAGAGAGTATGTGCATGGAGCGGGAGCTGCGCATGGCTCTGGAGGAGTAACGTTTGCCCTGCAAAGCTCAGACTATTTTTAGAGGGGAGCTAGAAATATCTCAGAGCGCTCGGTTGTCGAAGCAATCTGATCTCCTAACTGAATGACTGCAGTGTTACGTCCTCCCTACGTGTTACTTTTTCTTTTTCTCCCTTGCGCTCATTCTGTTATGGAGGCTCTGAACTCTGTGGCTTTGTGGCACGGTCGGTGCAAAAACCACGTGTGCAGTTAGGGTGCTGTGTGTCTAGGAGCACCTCATACTTCCAAGAGGAGATTCCTGCTCGCGAGCGGGAGCGGAGGATGTACATAAAGGCAGTGGTTTGGGACAAAGTAAGATTAATCTATTCTAGTCTTCCAGATATCAAGTAACTTATTTTATTAATATGTTTTACTCTTTTCTTTCTGCCATTGAAAGTAAGTGTCATTCCCTCCGGATAACGTAGTTATAACCTCAAGTTTTCTGCAGGTACATATGCACAATATAAAGAGTCATTGCACGGTACAGTGTTTTTTAAAGTAGATATTTAAATAGTAGTTTTACTCCTACTGTAAAAGAAGGGTCAGTTTTTATTATGTGGCCCTGAAGCAAGCAGGCAAACTGCTCTAATTACACAGTACACAGAGCCCTGCAAAGCATCCAGGGCCGGATCTTCAGCTGCTGTAAATAAGGCATCGCTCCCCTCGTTCCCAACTGAGGATTTTAGATGATCTTTAGGGGATAGGGATGCTCATCTCCCACACATATGAGTGGCAGTGAGTGTCCGAGTCCCACAGACAGTCCTTATTATCACGTTTTATTGTTTGAATGGAAGATATGTCTATCCAACAGGAAAAAATGATGCAAAACTCCTTCTTTTCCCTCCCCTTCTCTTAAGGATGTGAATAAATGATCATTTCAACTTCACATATGTTTATAAGTCCACTGGAAATCTTACAGGAAATATTGCCAAATTCTACTACCTTTTTTGGTCCCAGATTCAGTGTTGAAAAATATGCCTGAAGTTTAAGCAGATTCCTTCCAAGAACAAGCATTAAAAAAGAATGTCCTTTAATAGTTTTTATTGAAGCTGCCTTTATTTCATTCAGAGTTCTGCTGAGAGTCAGAAAAATACTCAACTAAATGCTCTGTGTGGGCTATTTGTAACATTATTCCTGTGGTCTTCCCTAAAAGGACATTTCAGCCGCGTAAATCATGGAGGTCGATTGGCCAGGTCCTCAACTGGGATAAACTATCACAGTTTTATTGGCTTTAATGTCCTTTCACACCAGCTGAGAATATGGTCCATTCATTTCACTGGAGCTGAACCAGGGCCAGGCTTGGTCCAGGGCACTGCGGCAGCGTGAACCAGTCCTCAAGGCGGATACTCTGTTCTAACTGAACAATATTCTCTGGAGCACATCCCCCTTTCCATTTGTGGCTTTGCCCTGCCAGGGGATCCAGGAAGCTGCTTCCCCCAGAAGGAAGGAAACCAGCCTTAGCGTTGCGGTTCTCAGGCCGGGCTTAATGGGAACTGGGTAAGGTTCGGGCTTCAGACATGGAACCGGCTCAGTGACAGACCTCAGCTGAACCACGCAGGGCAGAATTTAGCCCTGCGTGCCCAGGGCCTTTCCTGTACGTAGATTTCCAGTGCCTGTGCATCTTCCTTCCCAAGGACAGACGAGCAACCCACAGCGTTCACCCCACTGCTCTCCTTACCAAATAAGTGTGCAGAACTCCCAGGGCATGAATCATGTAGCGATCATGGTCAGGAAGCATCTCAAATCATAAGAATAATGATATATTTTTAAACTCTGATTACAAAGCAATGGTGTTTTACAAGCAAGACCTAAAGTCTTCCTGTACCTCCTAGCAGTTAGTATCTTGAAGGATATTTTATACCTGACGTGTACGTTTCATATAATTCAAAAGTAGCTTCTTACATTTCTGAACTCAAGGAGGGGATGGATCTTCCGACGTCCAGGATTCCATTCAGAGGATGTTTGTTCTTTTGCTGCATGTACTGTTTGTCCAGAACGAACCAGTTATTTCTGTGATAAGGGTTTATTGTGCCTTACAACAAATACGGAATCTAAACAGAATGTATGCATTAGAGGAGGGAATAATCAGAAGTCTTTTCTGCACTGTTAGGTGATGCCTACCCAGAGTGTCATCAAACATATCTGTGCTTAATTACCCAACCAAAGAGATCTAAAGTCTGTATGTTTGTTGTACTGTAATAGGGGTTTGTGCCTGGACAATTAAGTGTTTTATTTGTATTCTGAGATGATGTGAACTTATTTTTCTAAACACTATACTGAATAAACTTTATATTTATACACATCTTGTGCGCATAGTTGTATTTCCGTGTTGTTTGTGAATGCTTTAAATTGCATGTTGGAAAAGTAATGCAGAAGTTCTGCTTTTAAGGACCTACTGCAAAGTCAGCGGCAACTATGAACACCTCTGTACACCAGAGAATTACTCCAAAATCTACCTAAGCTAGAATGAGACTTTCTGTTGACTTATATGAGTTTCCTGTCAGACTTAATTTTTCATTTAAAATACTAAATTAAAAACCATAAATCTGCCCTTTTTTATTGAACCTGGCTGTTAAATTTGTGTCTCCAACCAAATTTATACCATAATTAACTAGATAATATTGAGTGTATTTCCAACTGTTGTTTAGGGTCTTGTCTTCTATTTACTTACAGCACCTTTGGAACTGGAATACTTCCTAGTTTTTTTTGGGGGGAGGGTACATAAATCTCTATTTCCTAAATTTTTGTTTACATTTTTCTTTTAAATAGTGGCATTTGGTCTCAGGCCCCGTTTTGGGAGAGTTTTGAGAACACCCTGGATTTCACTTCCCCTCGATTACACCCTCAAGGTTTTAAACATAATGCCATATTATTGTACATCTGCTCTCCCCAGGTAACACCAAGTGGCTGCCAGCTATGTTTTTGATACCAAAAAGTCAGTTCAACAACACTCAGCTGCACGTGGTGAAGTTATTTTTCATGGTGGCCCTGTGTGCAATCGAGATGATTGATCAATATACAGCACGTGCCAGTGGGAAGACACCCTTTGCCCTGTAAGTCATGCATAGACCAGAGGAAGCAAGGTGAGGGTTTTATTGAACAGTGTGATTTATTTGTGTATGTCTATTAAATTTATAATCTTGCAGATGTTTCCTTTCATTATCACTATCTCTCTGTCTTTTCCATTTATCCCAGTGCTGGCACAAATGTTGCTCCTGCTGCACTGCGCTTCCCGGTGTAGGGTGCGAGCTGGCTCTGGAGCATCTCCCTGGCCTGGAACTGATCCATCCTGTGCTCGGCAGCTGCCACTGTAAATGCAGCTCCCTGAAGGTAGGAAGGGACTATGGAATCATTGCCCAGCTCTGATTCCTTCCCAGGAACAGAGTGACTGACTCGCTCATCCAGCTGCTCGCGCTTAACCTCTGCTGTGCTGTAGCAAGGCCTGAGCGGGAGCACTGGAAGAGCTTTCCAGTGGCTGGAGTGATTTCCAAGTACCTGGTGGGTCTCCGGACCATGTCTCTGTGCCCCCTTTGCTTAGAGCAGGGCCTTGAGCCGTCCTTCCAACCCACAAGCAGCCGCTTGCCTGAACTTCAGCGCAGCCCCTAGAAAAGCTTCGGTCCCAGCACGTGGCTCGGTGGCCCCCAGTTCCTTGGGTCTCCTGGCATCCAGAGGGGCTCCGTGGGCCGCGTAGCCCCCGTGCGACGGCCAGGCAGGATGTCTCCGCGTATGCAAATGTCCGCATTCCCGTGGAGCAGCCACCCGTGCGGCGAGCAGGATGAATCATGTCCTAACGGAGCGCATTCCTGCTGCCTCCGAGCGCTCCGCAGACGCCTTCCAGGTCACCCCGGGCGAGGAAGCCACACACAGGCGCCTTCCTCGCCGGCGGCAGCTTGCACACACGTGGAGCCCAGCGGCTGGCTCGCACCCTGTGCCCCGGGAATGCGGGATAACACCGGAGCTAGGAGCACAGGGACCTGGTGAGACGGGCGCTTGCTCTTGATCTGCACGGAGCCCAGCTGTGAAGGGCGGCTGGGTTGGAAGCCGACACTTTTTATCCCATGTTTTTCAGCCAGGTTTTCCCCTTTGCCAGATCAGAAGGGGATTTTCCTGTTCCAAGAGCACAGGGTCAAGTTGAGATCTTAATATAAACGCTGGTGGCCGGGGAAACTGCTTACACGGCTGCATCCCTCGGCCACAGTGATCGCTGGCTGCTGAAAACCTTTGGATTGCAGCCTTAGGACAGAATATCTCAGTTATGGGCATGGGTCACACTTTTATCCTAAAAATACACTTTGGAAATAAAACTGATTCCCAGAAATAGGGGTTGATCTGCCAAACAACGTGCACGAAAGCGACTCGGCACTCCACGGTGCCAGAAAGTTCAAGAGCTAGAGCAACAATAAATACCAACACACGTGTGAAAAAATCCACTACATTAAAGCCAGATTCAATAAAAATAGCACCTAGTTTATACGCCGCAAAAGCTGGCACGAAAGCGGAGGGGAAAAGATAAAATGCTCGCGAGCTGCACGAGGGCCAGGGAAACGGGGCCGAGCTGGAGCGCGACCGGCGGCTCTGCAGTGACCCTCGTGCAATCCTCCCTCCTCTAATCCCCCCATTCCTCACCCTGCTACTTCTCTGGGCCGGGAAAGAAACGTTTCGGAATATGCGGGTATGGGAATAAAGGAAGCATGAGCTGGTGGGGACGCGAGCGAGGGGTTGGGAAGGGTGGCCCAAGGTGGCCGGGCTGCAAAGCCAGGTCTCTGCCTCCCCCCGTGGCTGTGCCCACCGGCTCTCGCTGCCTCCCGCAGAGCCAGATCCGGCCCCGGAGCAGCGGGAGCTCGGGCCGCTCGCCCTGCAGCCCAGTTTGCCTCCTTCCTCTGGTTGCTCCTCTATTTATGGCCCGGAATGGGGCTGAGCCCAGGGGGACTCTCTGCCCCCCAGCAGAGACAGGGGATGGATACCAGCCCAGACCTTGAGCTCTGCCTAACACTGCGAACCAGCCTTTGCTTTTTGATCTTGGTAACAAACAAGGAACAAGTGGCTGCCAAGAGCACCTAGATGTCCCAGTAAGACGCTCAGGTTTTGCTGTCCGGGTGTGAAGCCACCAGCAGTGCAACGGGTGGCCTGTGCCGGGGTGTGTGTTACAGAGAGGGGCAAGCGACGTTTCCCATTCCGACCCGAGCCCCTTCCTGATGGACTGATATCCGATGCAGCGTGCCTGCAGCAAATCCCAATGTCCCTGTGCAGACACATCAGATCGGGACCCTCCAGTGCCACAAAAAACGTGGTTTGAAGGCTGAGTAGGGAGGTGCACGGGAGGCACCGCTGCTCCTCCTCGAGGTGCCCTGTGCTGCAGGAGCCCAGAGCTCCAGGGCACAGAGCAGATCCCTGCCTGGTGCTAGCGGCAATTTCATCCCAATCCTTGCGATTCCCCTTATCCTGGCTACTCCCACGTGTGAACATTGCTTGGATGGACAAGGGCTGCTCGTCTGCTCATGGCCTGGAGGAGTAACCCTGCCGTGGATGAAGGCAGGGCCGTGAGCCATGAGCCATGAGCCATGAGCCTGCTTCTGGCTTCTTCCTTGGCTCCTAGGACGCTTTTACAGCAATAGTAAATTAAATGTTCCCATGAAATAAGCGGCTGTCATTAACATGGACTCGCAGGACTGGGTGGTAGCAGGAAATCTGTATGCAAGCTGGTCCAAACAGGAGTTTTTTGCATCCACTCTTAAACAAGTATGACTCTTTCGGCCTTGCCTCCTCCCTGCTCTTTTTCTCTGTGTTTTCTCCAGGCTTGTGCTGGATTTCGGGCCTCTCTTCCCATCTTGAGGTCATCCCTGGATTCCATATGCACACCGAGCCTGAAATAGCATGGAAAGGCCAACTAAAGCCAAGTTGTATCATATCTAAGCACTCTTCCTTACCAATGGCTTCTCATCCTCAAGGGCAACTCAACTGATATGGCTTAATTTCAGAAAACCACTTCATGCCCAGCAGAAACGAAATCCCAGCGAGCTGGTCAGAAACGATACGTTCCAGGTTGCACAGAACTGAAGTCTCCTTAGGTGCAGATCTCGATCTGAAACTGAAACAATGTGCTGATTCCCCAACCCTCACAGTTTATGAGTTTTGCAGTAGTTAATATTTGGCTAGAGAGAGGAAGAAGTAGAGGAAGTTTTATGGCCACAGCTTCCTCCTAGATTTAAATTTTTAAGTTCCCACTAAAAATAAAATAAAATAAAATAAAATAAAATAAAATAAAATAAAATAAAATAAAATAAAATAAAATAAAATAAA
>JAVCKT010007643.1:5122-24722 GCA_032273925.1 Rhynchotus rufescens
GGCTGCGTCCAAGCGAGGTATTAATACACACTGATCAGGTCCCACCTCAGCCTCCTCTTCTCCAGGCTTAACAGGCCCAGCTCCCTCAGCCTTTGCTCACAGGGCAGATGTTCCAGGCCCCTGATCATCCTCGTACTTCATCCTCAATACTTCATTTGAAAGACGCATTTAGGGATTGTCCTCCCATAGAGGACAGTAAACAATATCTAACTTCTGAATGGGCACAAGAGGAGGGAGGGAAAAGGACAGACCAATAATTGACAGGTCCTCCCACAAGAATACACTGAGGCACTGCTCCTATTCAGAAAAGCCTTGCAGCCATCCTACTCCGATGTTTACCCTCGGTCCACTCCCGATGTTTACCCTCGGTGCTACTCTGACGTTTATCCTCGGTCCTACTCCGATGTTTACCCTCAGTGCTACTCCGATGTTTACAAGTTCTTATTTTCCTTTTACTGCTCTAGATCTTGTATTTTACCAAGTCCTGTTCCCATGAGGTCACATGTTGTTTATTATCATGCTATTAGCACAGTAAAGAAAAGCCAATCAAACACCTCATGTCAAACAAGCAATCATAAAATAACGATACAAGCGATCTGGAAGCTGTCAAAGTCCAGCTAGGATGCATTTACAGAGCCAGTAGATTCCTGTTGCTGCAGTCTAAACACAGCATGCTCAAAAATAGCTCATACTGTGTCAAAGGACCAATTCTACTGGAGCTGGTGCATACAGTACAGCTCATCTGCAAGGAGGATGTGAAGGGTAGGATGGTCTCTGTTTAATTACTGCAGTAATTACTGCTTTTCTGCTACATTTTCTTTCAGTTTGAATGAAAATAAATAGTAGAAGATGATGCATTTGGGAGAGAGTCCTAGCGGCCAAGGAAGAGACATTTCAAGAGGAAGGGATAATGTGGAAATGTAACAAGACCATATTATTCCTCTGACTATCATTTCCTAGTGCAAGGCCCCAGTACTCAGTGTCCTCATGACCTATAGATGGGGCAGCAGGGACCGAATGGTGGGAAGAGCAGATGCACCCGGATGGCCACAGCAGCAGTGCCCCCAACATCCCAGGGCTCTGCTGACTGCGTCCGGGGCCATCGCCCCTTCCCTGCATTCAGCAGGAAGGCAGAAGTCCACCCCTCCAGCACAGAAAAGCAGAAGCTGCTCAACTCTGGCCAGGGTTTGCTACCTGACAGACATCTTCACTCTTCCACATAAAGCTGAGAACTGCTAAACATTTCATGGTAGTCCGAGTACAACAAACCTCTAGTAGACTATAGCAATCACAGAATAAGGAAAATCACAGAATAGGCTCAGGGGGAAAAGTCCTGATCCTGGAACTCAGCTTTTTCAAAGGCGTCCTTCTCAAAAGAAATCAGGAGAGAGGGGGGACAAGGGGAATAAATAAATAAAAATCAATGGATATGAATCTGTCCCTACAGATGTACAAGTTTGTCTTAGTTAAGGTTTCTGATGTGACCACTGCAGGACTCCTCAAAGTATTTTCTTCCATGTTTAAGACTAAGAACCTCAGGCTAAGGATCATCTTTTTGTTCCAATACATCAAAGTACCTAGTGCTTTATGATTGTTGATGGATTTATTCTTATGATATGCAATATTTCTGAGAGACAAAGACCATTTTCCTTTCTTACAATTGGAAAAAAAAATCAAAATATATGGAAAAGTTATCCCCACTGAGGATCATTCAGAAAGAACTGCAGTGTCAAAGGGAATATTCCCAACATTATCCATAGCAGTTAATCAGTAAGGATCTTTAGTTTGATTTTTCTGAGTGAATTACTGTGCAAGTCTGTACTATGTCCCCACAGATAAAAGAGTAGGCATTAGTAGTCATTTTGGAAATACGCAATAAAGAAGGGCAAGATATCCAATTATTAAAATAATTCAGCCCTTGAGTATTTAATGCAAAAAAACAAAGAGGGCCACATTTACAGGAATAAAGTCCGTTTTTTTAAAATAGGTTTCTTTAGTTCTGGAACATATATTCACCTGACAAGCAGAACAGAAAATGCATGTAACTAAGGGGTGGACTTTTGCAAAAGAAGATACATCATTCAGGACCACATTGTTTACCTTAACAGTTAATATTTATACTATGCTCCATTGCTGTTATCAAAATACCTTTGATTTTAAGTCAAAGGTCAAATCTTCTTATAACAGATCACACTATTCACAGTTGTCACCAACAGAAACAACTTTTGGCTCATGAGATATAAACAACCAAGCAAATGCTGCAAACACTCACATAAGGAAACAAAAGCCAACTAAACTGTGGAGCCTGACCCTCCTGTTTTATATTAGGCCAATCATGGGTGCAAATCTGGGCACCAGCTGGGTACAAATGCAGGGCTCACATATGGTTTTGGTCTTCAGGTCTAAGCAGACCCATGACTTGTGAGCTAATTCTGCTCAAAACATCAAAAAAATCCCAGCAAAACAATTCAGTGTACAGTCAGGATCAAATCATGACTTAGGCCAACATGACTCATAAATTGGTACAGTTCCGAAGTTTACAGGAAGGATAAATCAGAGCACTTTTTTTACCACTGCATATTTAGAATTGCATCCAACTTAATAGATTTTGAAGCAGGCATCTGGAAACTTAACGTGGCTGGACAGTTTTAACCAAAAAAGATTTTTTTCTGGAATGAAGAGTTAGAAGAGGATATTACTGCAGAAAATTTATGTTTTCATGGGAATCCTGATCGGTCTTGAATTATTTCACTTCCCCACTTTCAAGCTAAATGCTATTTTATTTTTTACAGAATTATATTTCTATAAAAAAGGCAGGAGAAACCAGATATCTACTGTAGTTTGGAAAAAAACAGGCTGTTCAGAACCAGAAATCCACTTAAAGAAGTTTACAGCTGGAATTCTATATACACACGATATTTACAGGTATATTAAAAGATCCAAGGATTACACTATAAAAGAATTTTTAATAGCTTTGACCAAAGGAGACATTGATATGTCTTTGACTAAAAGCCACATGCACCTGTGATGGAAATATTTATCTGTCCCCTCTGGCAAACTGACATTTTGTACTTTTCTCTCACAAAGCAAACCTGCTGCCACCACTGCACTGGACTCTATTTTACTTGACTTTTTCTTATGGTTAATGTTTATCCAGTTTGAGCTGTACAGGAGCCTATTTTTCAATTGTTTACATGTGGCGCTGATGTTGCTAAATGTTTGGCTGCTCTTTGGCATAAAAACAAATCAATAGGGAATAATGGTGATAGCAGTGCTGGGGGCTGGAATAGAAAGCAGAGTTTCTGCTATCTGGGCAGGAGACCACAGGCACAGGATGGGAGGCATGAAGGGACCAGGAGTCAAAACTGTATTATGACAGCTTCAACCCTAAACAAGAATAAAGCTTTCTTCTTCCTGAGATTAGGCCTGGACATCTGCTGGTGTAAAGGGGCTTTTTTTATTAAATAGCTTTTCCTTCCTGGAACCATAGTTGAAGTATATTGAACATAAAGTTCGTCAGGTTACTTTTGATATGATTTAGGCTTATGAAGTGCTTGGCTTCCCCTCCAAAGAATCATTTTCTCAGGACATCATAGCACTACCTGGCTGCACATAAGGACTTTTTCTTTCATAAGAACCTGGGTAATGAGGCTGACACTCCAGATCCCTCACTGGATTGGAAATGCCAGGCAACAGTGTCACCCTCAGCACGGATACAAAGTGCAAGTGTTTGGCAAAAGGACTGCAATGTGAGTTCTGCCCTGACCTGAGAAGAGCCAAGCAAGACACAAGGTGGCCCACAATGCTTAATTCTGATTAGTGATTTTTATATTCTATCACTACATTTTACCACAATAATAAAGATTTTAATGTTTTTTTCATTCTCTAAAAGCCTTCAGATTTGCAAGAAGTAGTAAAGTTGACACTCTGAAATGAGATCAGAAACAGGAGATAATGACTGATGTGCAACATGCCTCCTCCTGGGGCCCTGAGATAGTTCATGTGTTCAGTCATGAAAAAATAAATTTCATCCTTGATTTCAGGAGTATAAATGCTGATGGAGCCTGCTGATGTAGCAGGGAGCTATTTCACATTTTTATCCGCATGATTTGGCTCATGTGGTACGGTCAGGTCTACACAATTGATGACAAAATGAGGACAGAGGACAGCAAAGCAAAAAACATTTTTGAAATTAAGTCCATGTCACCAGAATTAAGGAGGTATCTGCCTTCAAACTATAGTGAGTAGAAACCATAATGCTGTCATCACCATTCTTAGGAAACTTGGAAACTAAGTTTGTCATGACTAGTTGTCACTAGGCTACTTGGACTCTATTTTCACTGACTTCGGGCCCTTGTTTTGCAGATTGACAAGGTGAGTTCACAAACACTCAAACACTGATCTTGCAAGCTCAACTATACTGCCCAAAATTTGAGATACACAGGACCAAAGGTGTTTTTATGGTCAGTGCAAACATAGGCCAATAAAATATTGCAAGACTGTGTATGTAAAAATAATCCCTCTGGGGGTTTTAGTTCCACAGAATGTGAGACTGCAGCCAAGGGCTGTCTGCTGGGTCAGGAATTAGGGACTGATACCACGGCAGTCTGAGAGCAAAACCAGACAGCTGCCCCAGGGAAATGCGTGTCCTGAGCCAAGGCTACAACATCTGTCATACCTGTAGCTGCTGTTATGCCAGAGCAGCTGAGCTGATTTCTTTATTAAAAAAAATCTGTGAAAACTAAATTCTTCCAATCAACAGAAGATGTCATAGCCAGGAGTCAGAACGGATGTTTCAGATTTTTAGCAGTGTAATTGCAGCCAGAATTTGGTCTGTTATTTCTAGGAGAAGTTATCCAGGAGCAGTCAAAGAGGCTGTTGCAGCAGCTGCAGCCTCATCTTCTGCTGGTGGCACGAGCAGTGTGACAGTCACCAGCACTGACATCTCCACCACGACTGTAGCCCGCAGTGTTAGTGACCTTCTGCAGCGAACAGGGGACCCTCCCACACAGGGACCCACTCCCATGGCTTGGCACAAGCTGAAAAACAGCTGGCCCAAAACGACTCTGTTGCTGCTTGCCCCGTGCATCTCCGGGGCAGTCCAGCTTGCTGAGACTGGGAAACTATGGGGGCAAAAATGAGTGAAGAGAGTTGTTAGATTCATTGCTGTAAGACAATGGAGAAGGGAATGGAGAAAGACCTCCCATTTTTGGCGGTGGCAAGAGGCCAGCTAACATGCAATGTGAAACCGCACCTTCAGAAATGCTCCTTAGACCAGCTACTGTTTATCCCTGCTTCAAGTCTCCAGGATTTTCTTCAAATCCTTTGGTTACCAAATTGCAGAACATGTGTTGTCTTAGTCAGAGTCAGAGATACACATTTCTAATTCTCAGTACATCCTTATGTCCTCTTATCCCCTAGAAGAACTAGGGCAGAACTTCCAAACTTGCCAGCAGAATACAGCAGGCTGCGCAGCACAGCAGGGTGCAGTCGGGGAAGGTGTTTAGTAGGTCACTGGTATGTATGTGCTGCTGGCACAGCCAGCGTAGCCAGGCGAGCCATCTGTTCCGTACTCGTCCGTGGTCCATGAGCTGCTGTAGCACTAACATGCACCATCAGCCTTTAGCCTGTGCAGAGCTGGAGTTGTGCTGGGAAATACATCCCGTGTTCTTCCTCAGGGCAGACAACATTTAGCTCTTAATTTTGCATCTAACCAGAAACCATATGTCTCGGCTGCTGTTTTACAAACGCATCCTTCTCTTAGAGCTATTTTTTTTCCTGTGTTCCACTCTTATTCACTGTATTTAACTCCCTGCTATTATGTGAAATTAGTTTTACCATGCTGAATCATACCACTGAGGGGAGGGACAATATCACTTACACTGGAGAAATTAATCCCACATCATTTTAAGCTTCCCACAGTATTATTTTGTGTCCTATATCTTGTGATTAATCTGAAAGTAATGCTGGAAATTTAAAAGTATTTTATCTGCTTAGCTCTCTCAACAAACACAACAGCATTTATATGCAGTGACCACAATGCATCCCTCAGCTTGAATTATTATTCAACGAGTATTGATGGTATCTTTGATTCTATATATACCAGTGGTACCAACACAGTGGCTGTTCTGAGTGAAGTTACAGCCTCACTCTGTGATCCTGATATTAGATCCAGGTGGATTGTGCAGATTCCCAGGAGATCCCTTCCAAACAGGCTGCTCATGGCTGAAAATGTCATCATGAAGCAAAACGTATCCCTAAAGCAAGAAGTGATCAAGTGTTTTTGTTGAGGCCTGACTGAGCCAATGTCCGTGTGGCAGTTTGAAATGTTGTCCACGTTATTATTTTTCAGTTGACTAGAGTTGTTTTTTATGAATTGCACTCTTGAATGTTTTTAATTAACAAAACTAAATTTTGGCTAATGCTGGATTTTTTCAATCCAAGTAAGCCAGCTTAAAGTAAAAAATAAGCTGAAGCTCTGGCAAGCACATTCAGGTCAGCTCTTCACTAGATAAATTGTATAACTTTGGTAAGGCTAGTCTCAAAGATTGGATCACAGCGCATAACAATATATTAAAAAACCTTGGGAGAATTCCAGCATCCAGTATTAAGTGGGTAATTGTAATTCCTGTAGGATAAAGAATGATAAAGAAGTAAAATGCTTTAATCCTCCATGAATTTGTCTAACATTTAATCTAGCTACTAACCATATGATATCTCCTTTCTCGAGCAGTCTCAATTTGTTCTTAATTCCACTAATTAGGACTGCAAAACTGAGGCAGAAGGCAAAACGGCCCAGCAATTAAATTCATGAGTTTTGTTTATGCTATGGCCCCTATACGTAATTCACAAATAGCACTGAGCAGCAGCCTCTGTGAATCTGGCCTTTCACCTTTGCCTAACAGGTTTTCCTGTGATCATCACAGTAGCACTTAGCACTTCTACAGCACCTTTCACCTGCTCATCTCAAATCACCAAGCCAACACCAGCTAGCCTTAAAGAAGCCTTTAACAGTCTGGAAGCAAAATTCCCTTGAGAGGCTTAAGAAGGCAGTAATGACCTTTCTTCTGCAGTGCTTCCCCTGCCTGTAAACATCCTCTCCGTTTTCCCGGGCCAGCTTCATCCAGCTGTTCCCTGGCTAATTCCCTGTCTCTGCCAGGGCCCCGGGGCTCAGGCAGAAGGTCGTGTCTGCATCTGATACAGAAGCGATGTGCAGCTGGGTGTTGTCTGTGTCTTGTTTTGGCTACACATATGACATTTGAATGAGAGAACCATCAGCATTTCTGGAAGATTTGGAGCAAGAAGTTTGTGCTGTATCGCACTGGTCTTGCTCTGGTTGCTGTTACTGGGGACAAAAGCCCTGCAGGCTTGGTACTCGAGTGTGCACTCAAGGCCTGGTACTCGAGTGTACAGCTTTCCTTCCAACAGCGCAAGAAGCAAGTGTCTTAAGCTAAATCATTCCAAAGAAATGAAATTATGTGTACAAAGAGACAGTATTAGTGTAACTAAACCAAGATAAATTATGATTTTTTTTTATACAGGCAAATATAAAGTACATATATGTTTTCTTCTGATGTTTTATCACCACAGAGCGCAGCCATCATCATACGTAGGGCTCTTAAGCAGAATTGGTAGGAGGAGATGTTGCCACACTGTCTTTTATATCTATTATATCTCATGTATACTGTTAGCCCACAATAAATGCCAGATTATTTTTAGGCTACAACGAGCAGATTATCTGAACTGCCTCACATTCACTGAGAGGAGAAAAGATCAGGACAGCTAACGAAGAGTAACTAAAGTGCTGCACATCAACATCGTTTCCTGCCCAACAGCAACTTGTCTACCCAACATTTGCTTGTGCCAAAGCCTCACCAAAATGACACATGGTCCCTTTATATGGCATGTCTGCTCTCACGCAGCAGGACAGCGGAAAAATCTCATTTTCAATCTCCTCTCTCAATCATTAGACAGCACTACTACCCTTTAATTAAAATTCTGCTCTCTCTGCTTGACTCTGAGTTGGATAATTAATCATCTGTTTGCAGTAATTGCTCCCAGTGCCTGATGCTACTGAAACAGACTCAACTTCATAACTTTAAGTGTGACCACAATGTTGCATTAAGATCCCTTAAAATAGCAATAAAATTGTTTTTTTTAAGCTGGTACTGCACAGGGCAGTTTGCTGCAACCCTCCTAGCACAAGCATATGCTGCTGCAAAAAGGAAAGCAGAGCTGGAATACATCTCACTTCAGCGTACATTTAACTGCACATGCATGCAGTGATTGTCCTCTGAACAAGAACAGGCTTTTCACCCACATGCTTAAACGCTATCCTGTCTTGAGGCTTGAGCTGGGCTTTCAACAAAACGGCCTTTGGGTAGAGAATTTAAGGGTTTTGATTTGGATAAACTGATTTATATTGGGTCATAGAGCCATTTCTATTGCCCTCAGGTTCAAAAGCTTTGGGCTGCAGATAAATTAGTTCTGAAAATGATCCTATTACAATGATCATGCAGATCTTGATTCCTAAATGTTATGTGGAAATATCTGCCTTTTTTGCTTTTTATCCCCATCTACTCTGGTTCCTCTTTGATGCCTCTAGAGGGTGTGCTCTCCATTTCAAATTAGGATTGAATGTCTTTCTACAAGGTAATAATTATCTCAAATCAAAGTTCTAGCTCCAGATACTACTAGTGAAATGGTAAGTCGCTGTTACACAGAAAGTCAGCAAAGAAGATAACAACAGTCCCTTTTAGAATTAAAAACTTCTCAATCTCTCTGCACACTTTCCAGCATGTGGACATGATTTCCCTCAGTAGGGCAGCTATGAGTGGAGATGAAGCAGTTTCTCTTACCCTGTCTCTAGCCCTGAAGCCTCAGAATTACTAAAATAAAATCTATCACAGACTGCTGCTCTAGTCTGGATTCTTTTCATCAGGAATCAAATCTTCGTTTTGCAAATCAAACTGTTCTCAGCAAAACCACTGCAAGGTCTTTGTCGCTTATAATTTTAGTGATGAGGGCAAATCAGAAGGTACTGGAGTGATTTCACAGCAGTGCTTACAAGTCCCAAAGTAGATTACAGCAGACAAGAGACCAGGATCTCTGGATCACATCCCTGAAAACAGACTGTCTTGAACAGCTCATTATTTAACCAGACAAGACAAATTATGGAATAGAAGAATATTCCTCCCCGCAGTGAACAGACGGAAAAGGGAACGATAGCAATTTTGTTGACTGAGTCACTACATAGAGCTGTCTCTGAGCCAGGAACTGAGACTAGAGCAATTGGGTCTCACTCTAGGTGTTGAGAATTTAGTCCCAAAACTTTCCTTCTGAGGCACCTTCTCTCTGTTGTGCCTTGCTCAGTGAGTTACAATGATACAGAAGATGGAAACTGCCTTCAGCCCCATTAAAAGAAAAATGTTCTTTTGTTCATTTCTAGGAACATGTTTCCAGCCAATCTTGTTGAGGCCACGTTCAAACAGGTAAGTGGCTGTATTTCTCTTGCTACTGATGAAAGAGATGAGCCTTCATCATATAAGACACATGTCATGCCCTAGTAAAGCAGAATTCATATAAAAACAGTATATGCTACATCAGATACCACTAACACCTTCAGCATTAAGAAATTACTATGTCTCTTTCCACTTTCGGATTGCGCTGTAGGACATTAATTACTACCAGGCTACATGACCCTTCAGCATTATTCTGTGTGCTGTGCTGTTACCTTCTCTTGATGAGATTAAAAGGTCCAGGTCTCCTTAGCAGCAGAAGTAGATGAACAGCTAAGAGCACTAAGCAATTTTCATATTTGTACAGTGTATTGTATATATCCTGAATTTTAGATGCTCTACTAGTGTCACCAGGTATCTTCCTAGAGTATCACAGATTTTGTGGGGAGGATGGTTTGTAGCTCCTGAGCACAGGCTGGAGGAGGGATGTGTCCAGCTCTCAGGTACAACAGGGCTATTAAAGCACTGGGAACAGATTTGCTGACCAGAAACAGCAAATTTTGTAACATGTAACAGCAAATTTTGTAACATGTAAAAATAGGGAGGATGGATCAATAAACAGTGCAGATAGTAAATGCCTATAGAGCAGCTACCAGGAAAGGAAGGAGGGACTGATTTCTAATGAAAATATAGATTGGAAGCCCATTTCTCTTTGAGGGGAGCAGATGGAGAAGCACCTCCTGGTATGGTGAGTAGGAGGACTTGGAAGCAAACTTCTTCATTTTCATTCTAATCCTTGCTGTGTTATAGAATCATCTGCTACCATAAACTAAACTCTTTCCCTCTGACATGCAGCCTCATTTAACAAAGCACCTAGGGGGCCTCATTAAATTGTTAATTCCTGCTGGAATATTAATTAGAAAAATATTTTGCTTTCTTTCAGTATCGCACCAAGACTATTCCCATCATTAAATCCAGCAAAGCATCATCTGAAAGCACCACTCGTCGCATTATAATATACGGAGTCCAGGATGAGAATGGATCCAATGTCCAGAATTTTGCCTTGGATATCACTCCCCCTCCTGAAGTGATTTACAAATCAGAACCAGGCACTAGTGATGGCATGAATGTGCTAGGGATTGTGATATTCTCTGCAACAATGGGTAGGTTTCAGATATGTTTGACTTCCAAAAATCCACATATTCATTTATGAGGACAAAGTAGAGGTTGAGTTGTTTGGATTCTTGATGTCTTTTTTTTTTTCTTTTTTTAAACTGATTCTATTCAAACTTTATGGAAAAAAAAATGTAGAGCTGTTCTCACAATTTTTGAAGAAAAATGTTCTAAATTCTAGATAATTTATTCCGTGCTGTTCTCTGTCCATGAATTATATTCTCTATATATTACTTTTTTCTGTTTTTTTTTTAGTTTTTGAGGTTTCATTTGTGAACTAATTTTGCTTGAGATGGAAAAAAATTGAAACGTCTTACATAATTTTTAAAGACAGTTAGTTTGAAGCATAAGAATCCCCTCATAAGAATTCTTTATGCCAGCAGCAATGTCATTAACTGAGTGTTACCAGGAGGAGAACAGTAAAGCATGGTCTCTTTCATTCTTCTGGGGAATAAGTGACCACAATTTGGTGTCTGGGACAACTCAGGGAAGCTTTCTATTGCTACAAGCATAGCAAGCATAAACAAACAAGTCCGTGGCAGACTTTTTCTCCAAAGTCCAAGAAGTTAGGGCATTTCTAATGCCCAAAGCACCAGGCTTTGTGCCATGAGAACAGAATAACCCACTCACACACAAACACCCTGGTTTAAGTCCTCCCCACCTGGCAGAGGTGGCTTTTGCCCTAGAGTCTGCCCTATCTGAGGATCTTATCACTTTATTAGTGTAGAACCTGTGTCAATCATTTATGTAAGAAACAATCCACAGAACTGGCCTCAGAGCTATCTTCGTAAATAGGTTACAAAGGTAAATTTATAATCATGCCCTAGTTAGTCTCAACAAAGGTAATTACATTGTGTTTACTGCAAAACAATTTGATGAAATTATCTTCATCTGAATTTATTCTTGGGCATTAATTTGCTCTGTAAATGGAGTTCCGTAAAATTTCTCTCTTTTTTTATTATCTTCTGGTTCCATAAAAAATCATTTATGGAATTAGCAGATTTTTCTCAGTTTCTTCATTTTTCTGGAGCATGCTATTCTATATGCAACACTGCTGGCAGTCCCCCAGTGTGTAATGCTTTATAGTCAGTTCTCAAAGTACTGTGTTGCAGCAAGCAATATTCCAGCCAAGAAGCACTGGCTATGGATGAATTAATTACACATCTTTATTAGAATCAAGGGCAATTATATAATTTTGAGCACGGAAGAACTCCCATTTTCTTCCCAGAACTGCATGTATTTCTTCTGCCATGCCTCTAACTCTCATGCTGGCCCAGGGATAAGAGGAGGGAAGCGGAGAGCTGCTTTCTACAGTAAATGTGCTGCTATTGTGACAAAGGACCAGCTGCAGATAAGCCTGAGACACTAAGCCCTCAAATCTTGTCATATTCTGATTATTTCACACTGTTGTTTTGAACTGAGCACTGTCTTCAGCTTTCAGCCTCCTTCTAAAAAACTGAAGCACTAAAGGAGAAGGCACATGGCCTTAGTCTCTAAGGAGGAAGAGTATCCAAAATTTTTGTTTCTTCCAAAAATTCTATCCAGGCCTTGGTGCCTGGTGACAATTTTGCTCACTTGGACTGAATCTTACCTGCATGACGATATATTAAAAGATGATGTTAGGCATTCCCCGAGTTGTGACTAGCTGTACTGCTTCTGCATAGACAGTGTACAGGAATTTCTGTTAGAGATTATCATGAGTGGGTAAGAGTTGAGATATCAGATCTGTTTTTCTCAGAAAAGGCTACGTTATTTATTAACCACAAGAAAAACGTGGTTTTCCTTGGACTGAAATGGAGCTTGGCACGCTGGGGTTGTGGACAGGACACCCCAGTATTGCCTGCCCCACTCACTGCCCTCAGAAACAGCATGATACTCAGATAGGCAAGTCTTTCATAGAACAAACTTCACTTATTCCTATAAAATGAAAGTGAAAACATTTCTTCTGCTCAGCATTATATGGACTTAGAAGCTATAGCACTCTTGGACTCTTGTGAACTGCCACAGCTTAATAAAACCAACCAGGCATCATATGTCAAATTGTATTTAGAATCCTTCTAGCGCAGATGAGAAATATGCTTAAGAGGAGTATTGTTTTCCAACCTAAAACTTATAGCTTAGATGAATATTAACAAGCTTTTAAACCCACATTTTGAGTACATAGTTATTGTGAAATCACTAAATAAGATACTGATCCCTCCCTGCTTTGGGAGGGCTTTGTCCTGGCCTCTTACGGCCTGACCTGACCCAGCTGCAGACACAGATGTGGCCTCCCAGGGTGCAAGGCTGGGCTGCCCCTGGAAGCCAGCGTGCAGAGCCAGCGCCAGCACCTAACGCCTGCCCAGCCCCGGCTTCCTCCTGAACCCCCCTTCCAAGGCTGCCTCAGCCACTGCACTTCATTTTTGAAGTGTTTCCTTCACTAATTAACTCAAACACTCACAATCCTTTCAGGCAGAAAATTAATAACATGGGAAAGCAATGTATATTTTTATACATTTTTAGCGAAAAATGCTGTCTGAGAATATATGGATATCTAACACATCCCAAACCTGTATTCTTTTCCTTTCCTAACGCTGTCTCAGGCAAATGGATTTTGCTTGCTTGCTTTGCTAGTTAAACTAGAAAACAATTAGGCTTTTCTTCACATGATTTTTCATTTCCTTTTCTCCCCCAAATTTGCCAAGTCCAATCAATTATGAGGGCTGATTTTTATTAGGTAGACAGGTACCAAGTGAAAACTGGATGAAGCCGCCCATCATAATTTGCCTCAAATATATATAAACCCAGATATTGACTCTACACTGAGAGTGTTGACCATTTGTAGGAAGGGACTGCAGGCTTGCAGAGACAAAGGCTTTAACTAGACAGTGTTTCTCATTCTGTCTTCCAGGAATCCCTCACAACACGTAAATCTCTTCTCAGGGCTTCATGAAAGATAGTTAAGCAAACAGGCTCAGTTTAATAATTAGTAATAGTAATCAGAAGGTCTAAAACCAAAGCACAGAAACAGCAACTCCACTGGAAAACTTTCAGGGAATCGCAAAATCAATAAAAAACAGGGAGCTAGATGACAGAACCAAAACAACGGTTCCCCCATGTTCTCTTTGAAATACAGAAAG
The DNA here is from genome assembly GCA_032273925.1 of Rhynchotus rufescens. Classification (NCBI taxonomy): domain Eukaryota; kingdom Metazoa; phylum Chordata; class Aves; order Tinamiformes; family Tinamidae; genus Rhynchotus; species Rhynchotus rufescens. Next base: position 18,873 of record JAVCKT010007643.1, read on the forward strand.
GAGGGAAAACACCGGGGATTTGCATGAAGGTACATGAGAATTTAAACATGAATGCATTTGTTTGCAGGTATAATGCTGGGAAGAATGGGAAACAGTGGTGTTCCTTTGGTCAGTTTTTGTCAGTGTTTAAATGAATCTGTCATGAAGATAGTGGCAGTTGCTGTTTGGTAAGTAACCATTTTATTAAGAAAATCAAATATATATATTTTTAGGAGAATGGGAGGTGACCAACAGAAGCAAAAGCTAGCCCTGTAAAAATGGTGAATTTTTGGCAAATGTGTATATTTCATGCTTAGATTTGTATCCTACTAAAATAACCACCGCTATAGCTCCATAACATCAATGCAGTAACAGCTTAGGTTATTTCAGGCTTAATTTTCCTTTTTTTTCTCCAAAATTCCCTCTGGCTGTGTCCCTTGAAATGTGATGCCATTTTTGCCCAGCAGTCAAAGCACTTGGAAGTGCACACAGCTCTTCAACAGGCAGTGCAGAGAGTCACCAGGCGTGCAGGCTGCCGCGGAGCGAGCGCCCTGCTCACTGGCAGCAGGAGCGTGTGACTCAGCTTCGCATCCTCCCCAGCCTTCAGGGGGTCCCCGGACGCGGCTCGGCCACACGTGGGGGATCCTGCTGCCAGCACTTGGCCTCCCTTTCCGGCTTCCTGCTTCCATGTGACTAAGCCGAGTCTGGCAACGATTTTTTGGCCAGATGGAGCCGAGGGAGCTGTAATTTCTGGAAGGATGAGGTAAAGTGGCAAGCAGACTGGGCTGTAAGTCCTTGAGCTGGCACAGCTGCAAATGGAAGGTGGGTGGATGTCCCCAGATCTATTTATATATATTTTTTAATTTGAAGCTCCCTAGGCACCTGAGACTTTACATTGCGGTGAACGTGAAAGCACTCCAGCTTTGATAAAGCTCCTATCTCAAGTCCAGTCCAAAGGGAGATTCAGAAAATAGAGCACCAAGGGCTCATTTAACACATATTGGTAATTCCACACAAAATGCAGAAAGAGCCACTACGTTTCTGAAACTTGGCGAGGAAACATAGAGGGAAGAGAGGCCGAGATGGTGGGACAGTCTTCTCACACCTCACCTAAGGACTGTGTAAGCACTTGCTTCATGTCCAACAGCAGCCGTGAACCATCACACGAGCACACACACGGGCAGAGCGGCTCAGGATCCCCCTTCTCCCAAGCAAATGATCTGCTTTAAGCTGCAAAGTCAGAGCCTTCACCTGAACCAGCACATTTTAAATTCACTCCCGAGCAATCACAGAACCGCAAATGTGCTGAAGGGCACCCTGCATAAAAGAGTGTTTAGCCTAGTGCTTAGAGCACAATCCTCAAGGGTGAGGGATTAAATACAGTCAGTCAAGCTTAAACAGATTCAGTCTGGTGAAACAACTCAACCCAGATATGCCCTATCCACTCGGGATGCTTTCGCTGTGCTGGTATTGGAGGTACAATAATTTTTCATCTCATACTGGTTGATAGAAGTTAGCTATCTCCTAATAACAAGTGTCTTTCCTTTTGCTCAGGTATTTTCCATTCGGAATAGTATTCCTAATTGCTGGCAAAATCCTAGAAATGGATGACCCTTCAGCCATTGGAAAGAAACTGGGTTTCTATGCCATTACTGTGGTGTGTGGCCTGGTCGTGCATGGACTCTTTATTCTGCCAATGATGTACTTCTTTATCACCAAGAAGAATCCCATTGTCTTCATCAGAGGGATCCTTCAAGCCTTGCTCATTGCCCTGGCCACATCCTCCAGGTATTCTGTAGTTTCATAGACAGATGCAACGAAGCATTTTGCTAGACCCTAATTCCAGCATTCTCTTGGGAACAGCACTGTACAGGTGTACTGGAGCAGACCTGCTCGTATCTAAGCTGTGGCCCCTATCCAGTTCACTGATATGTTTTTAGAAGATGCGTCTCTCCACTGTTGGAGCAGCCATTTGACACTAATGTTTGTCACAGAGTCTCCTCAGTTTAAAAAAGGCTGGATAAAAGAGACTTTACTTAAAGGACTGGAAAGGAAATAAGGGTATTTTTCCACGAAAACAAACATTGTGCTTGTACACATTTAGCATATGTAAAGGATACAAAATTTGTCCAGATTTCAATTTTTGTACTTAGTGGAGAACCTCCTAGTTCTGGCATATGGAAACATTTTACCCTTTCTACTCATCTTAGTCTTTGTTTTTTTGCTAAATTAAGACTGTGGTTGCAAGCTGTTGTTCAGCACTGGGAAAATATTTAGGTATAGTGCCAGAAGAATAATGTTTTCACATCCTCTTTAGGGAGGATGTATAATGAGTTTTAACCATAGTTGAAGAAAGGTACAGTGGAAATGGGAAACAGCTTGTGAAAACTGGTTGTGAAATGTCTAGCAACATGGATAAACTTTTGAATTGGAAGTGCTTGAAAAGACTGGAACTGACTTGCACAGAGCAGAAACAAGAAAGACAAATAAAATAACATTTCCACATAGCAGATATCTGAAAATAGCGTCTCATGGGACCTGTGGCTGGTGGCCCCTTACTCCGAAGGAACAAGAACAGCTGTATCAAGCACTTCCTATGCAGTGATGAAAGCTACAGAATGAGTTAAAAATGCTAGACAAATGGGTTTCCCTGGGATGTCTTATATATTTATTATTTACACTGTCATGAAGAGGGCTGAAGAAGAGAAAAGAAGCCTTTCTTTTATCTCAGCTTGATTTCATGTATTTGCTTTTGACTTTTTAAAATTATTATAGTTATTATTTTACAAAGATACTGGAAAATACTAATTCCAGATCTTGATACTACGACAGTAACAATATCTATCTTCATCTACTTAATTTATACCTCCAAATTAGTATAAAACCAGTAAGAGTGTACATGTCTTAATTCTAAAGAAACTTACCCTGAAAAAAATTATTATATTGTTGGAAGCTGTTGGCTTTCCACAGTGTTTCATTTTACAAAGTTTTCTTCATATTTAATAGTTTGCTCCCAATGATCCTGTATCGCATTCCGTGAAATACAGGCTCAAGAAGAAGTTATGTCCTGGGTGGAGTTTTACATTGTAACTGGTTTAAATAATTAAGTTGGCTTTTTTTTTTCTTTTTTTTTTTAGTGAGCATTAAAGGTCTATAACTTGGGATTTCATCACATCCCCTGCTTCCAGTAAGATGTCCCTTTGACACTCAGCAATGTTAGTGTTGGAAAAGGTCCTTCAGGTTCACATTTGACACATTTGACTCTCTGCCCTACTGCTCTAAGAAATCTCCTTCTGAAGAACAGTATTTTTTCTCCTCTGTGTTGTTTATTCCATTCTCTTCTTTGTGGAACATTTTCTTTAAAAGTTCATCTGAATTGTTTGCTTTTTAGGAAAAAAAAGAGAAAAAAATCATTTTGCTCATTTCACATTTATCATCTATAGAAAAGTTTGTCCATTTCTCACTTTTTCTATTAATAGGCAGCAAAATTAATGAGCTCTTTCACTGGAACAGATCCTTTGTCAAGTAAGACTTAAATCAGATTTTTAAAATTAGTATAGGTTCCAACTTTTTCATAAAGTAATTTCCTTTTTATCATTTTTCATGTTTTCATCAGCATTATATTTTGACTTTATATTCAATTTACTATTCCTCAGAAATATTTAGGTCTTGTGCTTCTTTAAATAACTTTCTCCCATTTCTATCAAAGCAATTCATGGTTTCTTCATGGGATCTCATCTTTCACTCTGTCTCTTTGCAGTTATAATGCTTTCTTTGTAGTTTATAACATCTGTGTGTCATAATTTATAATATCTGCAGGCCTAGGGTGGGTTACGGTACATCTCAAAGTTGGAAATGTTCCAGTGCCAATATTATCAATCACAGCAGTAAAACTAAATGTCAGGCATGATGTGCAGTAACAAAAATACCAGATCTGCAAATGTGCATAGGGGATTAATTCCATGCATGTATCTGAAGCTGTATTACTTTTTGGAAGAGGTGTTGGGGTTGGCTTGGGGGTTATAGATCAGTTATCTTTTCTCGTGCTGACTTGCAGAAGGGCTCTGAACTTCCAGCTCTGGAGCTTGGACACTGATGGAGTTGGGTCTTCGTGTCAGTCCATACATTTTGCAAATCCAGCGCAGGCACAACATGGCCATTAATGTTTTTCCTTCTCAAACAGCAGTGTCTTGTCTAGAGATGGCTGAACTTTTCACCTTGGTTACACTGCAAGGAATGGATACTGCGCATAGCTGAGCCGATGCCAAGAGAACATGCACAAGTAATTGGGGCTGGATAGGAGAGCTGCCTCTCCTGACAGTCCCCACAGCTGTATTTGGTTAACTAATACTTGCCACAGGGGCATTATATAACACTCATAATGTGGGTATTGGATTTTCAGCTCATCTTTGAGGAGAACAAAGGGTTGCTTTTAAGCATACTGATGTGTTTCTTGCAGATGTTTCTGTGTCAGTTCAGGTCTACATCGAATGATAGAAAGCACATCACAAATCAGTGCTCCGATAGCCAGGCCAGCTAGTCTGCACCTGTGGACAGATTGCTTTTCAAGCTAAAAGCCTTAACTGCAAGAAGAAAGAACATTATTTTGTACAAAACCAGAAAAGTACCACAAAGGGACCTTAAAGCCACTAACCTGCCATGTCATGACAATCATTTTATTGAAACGGGGCCTTATTTCAGTGCATTCCCCTTTAGTGAAAGGTTCTGCACTCCATTCTCAGTCCCCTTTTGCTTGCCTAGAAATCACAGTCACACAGCAATTTATTGACTGTGGCTTATACTGACATTACTGGAGGGGTAGGGGCAGAGAAAAAGGAAATCGTCTGATGTCAAAGCCTCATGTGGCTTTGGCAACAGGCACCTATTGCAGTGTAAATAGCTCCTTCAATGTCAGTGAAGTCATTGCCCCTCTTGCCCCTGTCTAACCCCCTTCACGTGTCCACCTCGCCACCTTTTACTGCACTGATCAACTAGTATTTCACCTGTAAACAAAATTCCTCTTGATTTTAGCGTTCATGCCATAGACATGAGGGAGTTTTATTTTTCTAGGTCATCTTTCCATTAATGAATTAAAGCAGCATCTTCTCAGTGCTACATCCCATCAAAAGAAGCAATTTTCATCTTCTCTGAAGACAGACTGTAAAATTTGAGTATTTCAAGGGTTTTTGCTGCTTATGAAACACTAAGATCTTGGCTGTTGCAGAATGTAAATTAAAGGCAGATTTAGCAAAGGGGAGATGAGATCAGTTTGTTGATTTTTTGGAGCAAATACCAAAATGCATTTGAATGATAAGATAAACAGAGCGGGCTGCACAGCTGTTCTTCTGCTGTCATACCAAGTGGCTCGCACTAGTGAAAGCTTGGCCTGATCACCCATTAGCTTATGTCTCTGCAGCTGCAGAGCCTTATCCAAACCAAAATTGAGATAACACTCTAAAAATATATTTTTAATTATCAATGAGGTAGTGCTAGGAGAAGAAGATATCCCTCATCTTAGCTGCAAGCTTTAGAGAACGTTTTAAAAGCAACCACTAGGTAAGTGCTCTGCGTCTAACAGCATAAAATTCAAAATAAAGCAACACCTAACTCTGTGAATTAATAAACAAGATAAAAGGTTCTTGAGAAAACAGTGTCACACATTCAGGGGAAGTAGGTGTAGGACTTTTTGTTTGTGTCATTGGTATTGTTGGATTCTTTTCTCAGTTTATTTTTGATCATATCTCAAACAGATCCAAAGATGTCAGTCAGGTCAAACTTGCACCTTCCCACCTCAGCTTTCTGCTCTATGAACATGAAGGCACTCAGGTTTAAAACTCTGTTATGACTGCAGCGTAGAAAAGGTGGAAAAGG
>JAVCKT010007645.1:0-24476 GCA_032273925.1 Rhynchotus rufescens
ACATAGGCTGCTATGTAGATAGGCTTATTTATGGTCAGGAGGAGAAGGAATAGAAGTTAAAACCCCTGTGTGGTCTGGTTTGGGCCAAGGCTTCCCAAAAATGGAAGAATAACAAGAGAGAATAGATAGCACTTCACAGTGCCAAACATTAGTTACATTTGCAAGGAAATCTGTTGAATGCCTCTTTTTCACGCCAGACAGTGATTCAGACTTTTCCCTATTTTATCCCTTACAGTCAACTCCTCTGCTCTGGAGCAGCCTCCGTGCATTGGGAACGGCGGCGTCATCGTCTCTCCCATCTCCCAGCGGAGCATCTTGCTCTCCCATCGGATGCTCTAGCAGCTCATGGGACGCTGCTTTTCTTCTGGATCTAATATTTGAACAGAAAATAGGGTGGAATTTAGTCTGAGTCAAAACTCAAGACGGGCTGTCTGCACGTCCAATTAGGAGTGAAATAGTGAGATCCCTCTTTGCTCATGTCCATTGGCTATTACTTTAAAAGGTTCCTCTTCTAATATGTACTTATTTATGCAGCCCGCTTTATGTGGCTTTTACCACACATGAAATGGAGAAGTTATAATCAAGACAGTAATAACCCTGAATGATTAAAAGTAACTTCTGATTGTTTTGGCTTTGGTCAAAAGTATGACCTGAAACTGCTGACTTGAGACGAAGTGAAGTGAATAAAGTCGTTCACGAAGAGCTAAGTTGCTCTTTCCCTGGCAGAGAAGAGCAGCTTAGCGGAGGGTGTCGGAGCACTCCCTGTCACGTCTGCGAAGGAGAGTAAGTCAATCCCATAAATTCCTAAAATTCGTAAAGCTGGTAAGAAGGTCATCATGAGACATGCCACAGTTGGGACACTCATTTGCAGTGATCTGTTTTATCATCATATACCTGTAGTCATTGAAAACACATAGGGGACTGACCTCATGCATTAAAGCTGCTCATCTCAGTGGCACCATTCCCATAGCACCCCCCAGGCTGGATACTTTAGAGCCAACACTAGTGGAATTAGGTAGGAAAAAAGTTTTTGGCAGCAGGTGCTTTATCTCTGGTCACTTTGTATTGAAAATGGCCTCAAGATTCCAGGCAGGAATTCTAGTTGTCTCATTCTGGCCACAGTCTGATAGCAGCTCCATGCTGAACAGGGTTTGTATGGTGAAACCGTGCTGGTGCCCATTAAGAAAAAATAAATCAAATCTTTGGAAAGCAGCAGGAATTGGGTTGCTGGAGAATTCAGACAGCCCTGACCTTCCTACAGGGATTAATTCCCCAAAGGAGCGTTTGTGGGGATTGCAAAATGCCAAGTTTCCCCACGATCTGGAAATAATTTGTATGTTGGTACGTGATATTTAAAATGAGCTGATTCAACTTGCTGGCAATTCCCGTGAAGAGCACCTTTTGAGGGGGATGACTCAGTGCTCCAAGGAGGAATGTGAATCCTCTGATGGGGGCCAGACTCCCTGGGGACCTGGGCCTTGATGGGACACGGAGGATTCCCAGGAGTTGCCCCTTGGTGCCGGCAGGGGCTTGGGAAGCTGGTGGATCCCTCGGGCAGCAAAGGGAGCAAGCTCCATAATCCAGGATAAACTGGAGGGAACCATCACTGGGTCTCTCCGCTCTGCTGCAACTCATCGATTTGCCAAGGGGTCCATCAGAAAGCAGCAAACATGCCAGGTGCTGAAAGCCTGCTCCCTCTGCAAGGATTATCCTTGGAAAAAGGTGATGGAGATGGGATAAGCAGAACCTGTGGTGGTAGATGGTTTGCTTAGGTACCTGTGTGGCGTTTCACACCCTTGATAAAGGTCCTTCTGGCCCTGAGAGGCTGCGGGAGCCCAAGCAAGGCAGCAAAGGGTAAGTTCTTGGGGCAGTATCACACAAGCTTCGTTTTTGTGAACAGTAAATAAGGCTGGTGAATGTTTTGCTTAACAGAATAAATATTTACTGTTTAGAAGAATGGAAGGACTGATCTTCCAAGCACTTAAACACGAGAGCGGGCAATGTTTGGGGAAAGCTCCCAAGATCTCTCTGCCTCAGCATCCCAGCTTGGCCCCAGGGCTCCCGGCTCCATCCCACATCCCTCCCCACCCGGAGCTCAGGCATGGATGCAGCTGGATACCCCACTGCATGTTTTTCTGTTTTTGAAACCACAAAAGAAGAAGAGGCTCCTTCTCCTTTCCCCTGCCTTTAGCAACCGTTTCCTTTCGCAGCAACCCGCATTCTGGCCACGCACGTGCAGCCGCAGCGGCGCCCGGTGCTCCCGCAGCTCCCGCTCTCATCCTTGCTCCTGGTGGCTTCCCCAGCACACGGAGACGGATGCAGTTGGCCGGTGAGAGGGGCAGCCGGGAGCTGCGGTGCAGAAACCCCCTGCCCCGGCTCCTCCATCCCCTGCCCCGGCTCCTCTATCCCTCCTGGCGCCCGCGGAGCCCGGAGGATGCTCCTTGGCTGCCGCTGCCCATGGAGAGGATCCCCCTTTTATCCCCCGGCCGCCTCCGCCGCTCTGCCCTGGCCGGGTGTTGTGTTACAGCCGCTGGAGGACGGTCCTAGCGCTGCTCGCCCCAAAGAGGGTCTTAAACTGCCCCGAGGCGCCCGGTGACGCTCGCCCGCTCCTTCCTCCTGCCTCCTTCTCCTTTTCTTTTCCTTCCCCCTCCTCCTCCTTCATTAAGAACAGGCCCGATGCCAAGCGGGATGATCCAGCGCTGTCCTCCGCCTGGAGAGCATAAATACCACTGGGGAGCTCTGTGAGACCGCACTTGGTCGGAGGCACCGAGCCGAGCTGAGCCCCTGCGCTCCTAAGCCCAGCTGCATCCTCGCTCCCTCCTCCTCCTCCTCCTGGCTTTTTGGGTCTATAACTCACTTTTCTGCAAGCAGGCTGGGAGCAGCTGCAGCTCCCGCACGACCTCACAGTGCTCAGCAAGGTAAGGACGAGTTTTACTAGTCCCTGTTTCTGAGATGGGGGATTTTGTGTGTGTGCGAGTTGCATCTTGGTTTGGTATGCAGTGTTTTAGGAACTTTTCCAACGAGTTGCATGCACAGCATGAAATACCATAACACTGCCCAAACTTCACCTATGTGAACCTCGCAGTGACTAATGCAAGATGGTTCCACGTTGATCTTGAATGAATGGGAAGAGCTGGTTAGTGCTGGAGCAGACTTGTGCAAAAACCTACCGGGTGCTGCGACCGTCTCTGATACTTGGCTGCTTTTGGGAACATCGAGTCATCCCCAAGCAGCCTCGTGTTTATGCAGCTCTGCTCTAGAAATTAACTCAGGAGGGATTTTTTTGCGATGGTGTCACACGTTGTGTCTGTTTTGGGTAGGTTTTGGTGTTTTTATGTGGAAGTCCCCCTCTCGGGTCCTGCTGCACTGGGTGACAGTGCGGGATGTGAGTGTTTTGTCCATGTCCTGGAAGCTGCTGGCTCTTCAGTGCACTCTGAGCAAACGATACCACGTCCCATATCACAAAACTTGTTGCTTCACTTTTTCCTTTTCTATTTTTGAAAATGAGACAGCAATTCCTTACTCCTGTAAATGTGTGCATCCTGCTTAAATAGTCCACCTTGGCTTTGATGCCTGGGATAGCTTGTGGTTTTACCCCGAATTTATTTGCAGAGGTTCGAAGCTGATCCCAGGCTTTGCTGGCACCCCCTGCTAACCGCTGCATTTTCTGGCACCGTCTGCTTGTTCCCTGCACAGTGTCACAGCGCCCGGGCTGGATTTCCTGCAAAAGTCACCCCTATCCGAGGGTTCAGACCCCTCTTACAGCCAGCCAGCGAGGCAGGTCAATACCCGCAAGGTATTAGGGTGAAGTGAGGACGTAATCAAACGCAGAAGGAGCTGCTCCGTGGCTTAGCTCCATGCTCCGTGCCAGCCGCTAAGTGCGACCAGCGCTTCTGCCTACGGAGAAATCCAGACACTGTCCATCAGTCTGGGAAATAGCTTTCTAAAAATAATCTTTTTTTTTTTTTTTCAACGTCCAGTGCTGTTTTCAAACTTGCTCGGATTTCAGGATCTTGCCTCCCCCCCGTCCCTCGCAGCCCGCTCCGGAGCGTATCCAGAGCCGCTTTCTGCCCCCTCGCTGCTTCCTGATGCCTCCCAGATGTTTACCTGGCGGCCGGACCGAGGCCTTTGGAGCGCGGCTGCGCTGGGGCTTCTTTGGGAGCCCCGCAGCAGCCGTCCCGCTCGCTCAGCCGGCGCGATTCCCCGAGTGCCGCTGAATCCCACCAAAAAGCAATTGGGGCGCTTTGCACGCGCCCTAACCAGGGGAAGCGCAGGCGCGGTGCCGGCGTGCCGGGCTTTGCCACGAGTGCTCCTTGCCCCGGGGGGACACGGGGCGCCGGGAGGGCGCACGGGCGGCGCTCAATGGGCGCATTGTGCGCACCCGCGGCCGCGCCGCTGTTTTGAAACGCTCGGGGAAGCGCCCGGACGCGGAGGCTGCTCCCGGAATGTGGGTCACGCTGTCTGCAGCAGCGGCCGTGCCGTTTCTGTGTCTCCTTCCCGCGCTGCCCCCAGGTTACGGAGCTGGGGCTTAATTCCCTGACGCTTTGCATATCTGTCTCTTAAAAGAGCTCACAAAGCCAGGTGCTCACCTAGCAGGATAGATGGGAATGGGGAGCCTTGCTCCAAAGGTTGGCTTGAGGTGGGAGCTGCTGCGCTTGCCTGGTCCCGCGTGGGCTGTATGGATGCTTCCGTCCCCACATGGATCGAGGCCAATCCAGCAGCTCTGGGATTGTGCGTGTGGAGGACGAGGTCCACGCAAGAGCAAGGATCTACCCCCTGGAAACCTCGGGTCTTGGTAGGACTGACTGGGATGCGCAAGGTGCGTCAGGGCAGGGAGGAGTGGGTTGGGAAAGGCTGGTGGAGCGGGAGGAGCGCAGGGAGAGCAGAGGGGCAAAATCCGCATCCCGCCGGAGCGGTGTCCGCATCCCGCCGGAGCGGTGTCCGCGGCAGCCGCTCCGCTCCCGCGCGTCACGGTGACGTTTCTCCCAGCCGGCTACGTCTCGGGGGCTGGCAGCCGCTCCGAGCACATTGGCAGGTCCAGCCACGGGAATAGCTCCCGCTCGTGTCCGACCTCTGCCCCTCGGCTCGCTGCGGAGTTTGCTGAAAATGTCCCTCTTTCCCACCCGCAATGGGACACGGCTTGGAGCTGGGATGCTGTGGAGCTCCTGGATGTGAAGGCTGTGGTATGGTACATCTGGAGGAGGCTGGATGGTATATCCAACTCCACCACCATGCCCAGGCCGCCAGCAAACCCTCATTCCCAGTGCAATCCTGGTGGAGTTTTGCTGCGTCCTATCAAATTTCCATTGCATGGCCCAGTTCCAGTCCTCTTTCCTCCTGCATGGGCATGAGGGAAAAGCTTTTCCTGAAAAGCTTCTGCGTGGATAACTCACCTGCAGCTCCGTGAAGTCCCTGTGCTTGCTCTGTAGACGCTGTTGGTGGTTCCAGGAAGATCTAGGTCAAACATAGCTTAGGCTTTGTGCAGGGCGGTAGGCAGGACAATAAGCTGGATTTCCTACATGTATGGAGCTGTATAGGCCTTCCTGCAACAGGGATGGACAATAGTTAGTTAGACTTTGCTTATATTGCTCTTTCTCGTGTTAAAGAAATGATCCGAGTGGTGTGGCTTCCTTCGAGGTCACTCACATGATGACTTTTTCTGGAATTATTCTGACTTTGTCTCCCCCAAATTCCAGGCCTGCACTGAGCTAGACGTCCCTGAGAGGAAACTGAAAAACACATCCATCAGCTTGACCTCCACTCCTGCCAGCTTCTGTTTCAGCCATGAATCCTGCCCTGCCTTGGATCTTTCCTCTTGGATGTCTACTGCTCCTGACAAAGGCAGCCGAATGCTTTATTTTGCCCAATTCGAGTCACCTGGAGAGCATTCTGAGTAAATATCAGGATGAGGAGCCTCATGCCAGATCCAAAAGAGCCATTTTATTTTCAGACAGACAGGAGATATTGATGCTCCACAATAAATTAAGAGGTCAAGTTTATCCATCAGCCTCCAATATGGAATATATGGTGAGTCAAGCTCCTGATACCTAACTTTCTTACCTCTAGTAAAAGAAAAGAAAAAAGAAAAAAAAATAGTTTAATTTCTCTTATGCTGAAAGCATTGTAGCAAACTTCTAAAATAAGTTTTTTCTCAAGAGGTTTCCTGGAACAGTTTCAGTCCACAGTGAGTGATGCTTTAGGTCACTGGATTGTTTTGGTTGGAAAAGACCACTAATGGGTCATCTCATCCGTCCACCGCATAGTTTCAGAACTGGTTCCATTATTCATAAAATACCGTCTAGCCTTGCCCTGAATGTATCTCCAGAGATGGCAATTCCATAGCCTGCCTCAGCAGGTTGTTCCATTACTTTAGTGTCATAAAAGCATCAATTTTTCCCTAGTGTTTAACCTTTACTCTCCCTTGTCAAAGCTTTCAGGCCATTGCAACTGTTGTCTTGGACCACCGCAGTCTGCTGAGCCCAAGCTCATGATGGGCAGCTTTGGGGTTGCCATCCCCTCATGCCCAATCCTGAAGGCAGCGCCTGCAGGTTCATGATACGTTGGTGGCCGCAGGTTGTCGATGTGTGCCAAGTGTTCCTAGGACTGATGGGGGTCTGCCTGGCACCATGGGCAAGCCATAAGGAATATGGCTCCTTCTCCAAATAACTCTGGTCCATGGAACTCCTTGGAAAGGCTCCAGGGGAGTTGAGGGCTACGTGGATTGGTGCTATTGGCTTCTTGCAGTTTAAGGACACAAAAAAAAATATGTTTGGTTAATGTGTTCTGCCACTTCAGAGGGAAGAACGCTCAAGTAGGAGTATGAAATGTGCCTTTACGATCAACAATTCAGATGAATAGTTTTTCTTCAGACACTACTTTGAGCTATTTTTGAGATGTCTTCAAAATATTGTGGGGCCGGAAAATGATGTAGGCAAATAAGGTTTTCTGTGCCTTTTCCCAGTGTGCAAATATGATTATGACAGAAACTAGCATGACTTCAACTGTGTGCTCCTGTTGACAGATCAGATGATTAATGATTTGCTAAGGTCATATTTAAAAGTTAAAAGAAATAGTATATTAAGCATAATATCGTTTTTTTTGCCAACTGTTGCTGAAATGAATGCTGCAAATGGAAAGTTTTGCCTTTTATGGTTTTAGGGAAGAGGAAAATGGAAGGGAGGGCAGAGGACAGTAAGAAAGGAGAATTGCTCATTAATTGGACCATTTCAGTGCTCGCACTTCTGGTCTTTTGTCCCGTTTTTGTCAGAAATCGCATGCCTTTCGAAGAACTGCTGCTTTGTCTGTCTCTCTCAGCTGGCTATTACATTATCCTGCTGGCTCCCTGTAACACATTGCCAGAGAAGAGGTGATTTGATTAATTTCCAGAAAGTAAACACAAAGCATGAGAAAGCCAAATGTATTTTTGTTGGCTTTGAGGATCTGAAAGGGCTGCATTTGCGGAATGTCCACTGGCCGACTGCTATTTACTCATCCAGCACGGTTGCTCTTTTATGTATGTCTTTGCTCAGTGTGCTTTTCTAGTGGTTTTCTGGCCGATTTAGGGCAAATGAAAGAGCCTTATATGCCACGAAGAAAGAAGCCGAGTATAAAATGGTGCTGCTTGGAAGGGCTATAATCAGTCTTTCATGTATTGGTGTTTACCCAATATGACTTGGCAACGCCGGGTATATTCTGAACGTGAAATTCACTTTAATCCTTTGTCCTGCATAGGACGCTTCTCATTTGGCTGTGTTTAAGAGAATGGTCTGTCTCTAGTGCTGTAGATAAACTTTCCTCCTTCCCTTTGGTTCTGGTGGGGAGCATCGCGGGCGACGTGCGGTGCTAATTTGTAGGTGAGAAGGTAGGACGTGTTCTTGGCCACCAACCTCCCAGCGCTGCCTCTAAAAGTCCTTTCTCCAGCTCTGTTTCTGACGCATTTAAGTGATCTAAAGTGGCAAAGAGAGCTAATGTGGGCCAGGAAAGGGAAGCATTAATCTGCTACAGCAGGAGCTTTGGGCAGTGGGGGCTATTAATAAAAGGGCAATAGCACAGTGACTTTCATGACATATCAAAAGAATTATCAAAAGAGTTATCGCATACACATATGGATAAAGGGAAATGGGACTGAAAAAAAAAAAGGAAGACACTTTGCTGGGTGGTTACTATAATTAATTCAAAGCTAACACTGCTGTTTGTGCTAATGAAAAATGAGTTCCAAGCTTTGCTATAGACCAGATGGGAACAATGTCTATCTTCATAAAAGCCAGTCAAATGCAAAATTACCTTAACCATAGGGCAGCTTTACTTACTCCTCCATTGAATGTTTGGCTTATATAACGGTAGTCATGGCAGTGGGCTAGAGCCAAGACCAAAACAAACTCCTTGTTAATGGACTTGGAATGAAAAATATCTAATAGTTCCTAAGACATCCTTGACCTTTTAAGATGGCTTAGTCAGGTGGCTTCCAGCAGGGATGAAGGGCAGAAATTTTGCCTCATGTGGAGGCCTCAAAGATGGAAAAAATGAAATTCTCAGTGCAGGTTTCTGGAAGGAAAATGGCTTCTTTTCAAGTTTGAAGTACCCATCCTTCCTCTTCACTGTAGGCTGGTGACTTTCCTTATCAGAGCGGGATGATATTTTTGTGGGAGTTAATAAAGCATGTCCGAATTTCTACTAATATATGCCAGTCCTCATCTTCCATACCACTTTTAAGTGTAAACTGCCAGGATTGAGACGACGCCAAGTTGTGGAGAAAAATGAGAGAGTATCTTCAGCATACCAATGCTGAGTGACTTAAGATAGTGTTTTAGCTCTAGGGCTGGTTTTAAAAACTAATCAATGAGTAAACAGGCCCCTTGTGAGATACGCCCTTATTAAATCTGAACCTACAAACTCTAGTATGGTATTTATGGGCCATGCATACGTTTTACATGTAGAACGTATACTGCACTACTTTGAAAGGTCATTACAACTTTCCAGGAGTTAATAAAAAAAGAAAAAGTCTGCTGACTAAATCGATTGGAATCACACACTGCCATGGGCTCTTAAAAACCTCTAGTCGAGAATTCACTAATGTAGACAGGGCTGGTATTTTCCAAACAAGGTAGCTCTTAGGACTGCAGCAGTCTGGCAAGAGAAAACCACAGCATGAAGGAGGAAAAGGTGAATATAAACTTAGGCTAATGCCTCGAATTGCTTCATACCATGCGCTTCTTGTCTTCCAAATAGTCAGCATGGGCTTTGCCTGATTGTCACAGAGTGGACTTTAGACCCTGAGCACAGACATATGCAGCAGCTCTGGCTTCAATATTCTTCCTAGATGTGGCTTTGAATATTGGCATAAAGGGTTCTTGCAAGCATAGCTGGGAGAGGCTGAAATCTCTTTTTTTGATACACTTATTGCTCTGAAATAATTCCAGACTCCTAACCACATTCATGTCTGAGAAGCAAGAAGCAAATAACAGCTCTAATTTAAATGGGATGACTTTGTAACCTAATGCCCACAGAAATGAGCTTTCCTACTCATCAGGCACAAAGCCATGCAAAGACGTAGCTCGTTCCCAATTGTCCATTGAGGATCTTTGGTCCACGTTCACAGGCATCAAAGAAAGATGTAATTCCCTTCACATCAATTTCTACTTGCTGGCCTGTTGCTTGTAACGTCTCTGCATTAGATTAGGAGATTTGGAACATGTCCATCTTTGAGGCTGCAGGAAATAATGCTCTGCTAGATGGTCTGAAGCTGTACATAACATCTTGGGAGAGTTCTGTAGCTTGTGTTGGATTGGAAGGTGATTTGTGGCAGGTCGTTGCTGGCTGCAGCAATTAGGAGACCACAAGAAGCCGTGTGTCTAGGTGCAATCACAATGGTCTGCTCTAAACACAGGTTGGAATATGCATGTGGTGGGTCAGATCCCATACGCCCTCAGTTGGAGGGCTGAAATGGAAAATGGTTTTGTCACCTCTGTCTGTTGGAGCTGTGTCCACAGAGGATTTTGCAGTCTGACCTGAATCTACTGGTCAGTTCAAAGCAAAGCTAATAAGCCCGGAGTAACTCTGGGCTGTTGCTGGAATTTGGGTTCCTGAGTGCGCTTAGTTATAAGCCATTCCTGCCGCTCTGGGCTGTTAGCTTTATTTGATGAGCTCACATTGCCTTCTGCAGATAGCGTAGACATAGATGTACTGAGTTCTAGGAGACACTGCATCTTCCTGCTGTCCTGGCCAGAGACGTGGTCCTTCCCTATCCTGATTATAACTGCCTGAGACTACGTTTGAGTTCTTATTCAGCACAAGAACACAGTGTTTTCGTAATGTGCTTGAGAGTCTCAGTGCCTTCCATTCCTCCAAATGGGATTTGACAGGTTCTTGGATATGTTTAGGATCATAAGTCACTCTTCTTGTGGAGAAGAAAGAAGTTGAAAACATTAACTGGTTACGATAGTAAATGTCCAGAAAGGACATAATCTTACATTGACATGTAAATAAGCTGGAGAATCACTACAAGGCCTCTCTTCCATGTTTTTATTTGTAGGAATGTGCAGTAATATTTAAGTTCCAGCAAATCATCCTCAGGACTCTTCTGAATAGATCAGCTGCCAGTAATTAAACAATGAAGTCAGTGCACTATCTGCTGGGTCCAACATTGTGCTATCTACCCCGTCCAACAAGTCTAGCCTTTAAAACAAATATGCCTCTGGGTATTGGAACTGAGAAGCCTGGTTTCCTATTTACTTTTGTGTCATATTTGACCTCTAGTTTGGATGATATTTGGGTGATACTCAGTGAGGACTATCTCATGCTGACGTCTTTCCCTCAGTGAGAATGCTAATGTGTTCTGTGGCTTTCTAAGCCGCCTATTTTAAGGTGGGTTTTAACTAATGATACTAGTTTAATAGCTCTGAGATTTTGCCACCTCTGTCAGATTTGACTTCATCTATCAGAGGTGGTAGTTACAGGTGTAGTAACTGCATGATTGCATAAATATCCAGTTATTTCCATGGTGGAGTGCAGGGCTACTTCCACTGCTGAAATTATGACTTAACGGGTAGGCCAGGTAAGCCTAAATGGCTTAAGGCTGGAAAAGCATGGAATGGGGATCCTGCCAGATCTGTTGACTATTCCAGCAAAGCATCTCCAAGGAAGCACAGTATCAAGAAAATTTTTAAAATAAAACAACAAAAACAAAAAACCCCAATATTTTGTGCCATCCATTTTTGTGGCAGGGGCCGTCTCGAAAAATTTGCTCTTAGGTCATAGCACAATAAAAACATGCTGGTTTCACAATGATAGGCCAGACACCAATGGGGAGCTGTAATTTAGTTTCTCCTTCTCCATTAATTGTTCTTGGTTTATCTAATAAGTGTGATTAGGACAAATTGACCCATTCTTTTTTCTCCCCACCCTTCGCAGACCTGGGATGATGAGCTGGAAAGATCAGCCCATGCTTGGGCTCAGCAGTGCATCTGGGATCACGGGCCCAGTGCCCTCATCAGGTCAATTGGACAGAACCTGGCTGTTCACTGGGGCAGGTAAGAGCTGCGAAGCCACAAGCTAAGCACAAAGAACAATTTAGGGATCCTACCTGAGGAGCAGTGCGAAAAGTTTGCCTGGTCACTGTTTAGCAGAGCACTGGGGAGATGGAAGGAAAGGTGAGGAGCAATGTGAGCAAAGTTGCATCAGTGCAATGGGAAATCTCAGAACATCTTCAGTGCCCTTCAGCTGGCTATTTCCACCAAACCAGCTCTTATTCCAGGTACTTCATATTCTACATCCCAGATCATGCCCAAGATTAGTCCTGCCTGTTAAGAAGAGCTGCTGAACCCACCACCTTGGGTTCCTCAGGGCTGTTTCAGCTTCAGGCAGCACATTGGGAGCCAGCGGAAGACTGGAGCTTCTCAGAAACAGTCTCTGGATGCTGCAGCTCATTCAGCACTCATGGCTGTGAATCTTGTGGATATCTCTCACCTTGTTTCCCATAAATATTTATCCAGTTCCTAGTTTGTCTTTCCTAAAACCACTTTTCAGTTTGTTTCATCCTTCTGGGGAAAGTTGCTAACCTAAGGTTGTTAACCCAGCTAGCTTTAAAGCTTTAAAGCTTCCAAATGCCTTTCTCCATGCCAAGGTGAAGCATTTATTGTTGAGTTCCTATTGTCAAGCCTGTTATAGGTTAATTCTGCTGTGTAGAGCAAACATTTTGTACGTGCTCGGGAACCCTAATGAGCTGAAACTCAGTTACGCTTGCTGTAAATCAGGTAGAACTTGGTTGAAAGCAATGGAAATTTGCTGGTGTGAAATTAGCCTGATATAAAAACTGGGCCCATTTTTGCTGGCAGATGTAAAAAATGATTGGAAAGTAGAGTGGTTAATCCATTGGAAACAAAGTCAAAAGATCGGGCTGTTCTTGGCTCTCTTGCAAGCTTTCAAGATGGCCATGGTTACTGATGGAGTTAGATCCAATCTTACTCCTTTTGCAATCACTGAGAGGAAAAAGAAATCATATTTAATCATATTTATCTATTTTCTTTTTTCTTTCTTTCTCTTTTATTTTTTTAGGGATAGGCTGTAATTTAATTATCTCGATTTCCTCTTTTGTAAAATAGGACTCGGAAAGAATTCACTTAATGACATCAGTGAGATTAATGTTTTTAAAGTACTTCTAATGAACGATTTTTAATGAAGAGTTGGATGAAAGAACAAACTGCAGTTAGTGATGATATCACTTTTATTTCTGGCTGCTTTTTTTTTTTTTTTTTTTCGTGGAAAGCACTAAAAAGCAGTGACTTTGGAGCTGTTCCAGTTTGACGTGGAGTTTGCAGGTTGCTCTGCTTGCTCCTTGGGGTTGCAGCATGCACCGTGCGGGTGACTTGCTCTAGGAAATTGCAGCTCCAAACTTGTCCCCAAATAAGCAGCAGCGACGTCAGGGGTGCCCCAGGCTACGATATCTGCAATATTCTGTGTGCAGCTCGTGCAAAGTCATGCACATGGGGACCTCCGAGGTGGGGATTGTGTCTTGTGCATTAACAGCACTAACGCAGGAGTGATGCGAGTGTGAAAAAGCTTATTCCTTTTGCCAAGGCCTTGCAGTGTTAACTGCAAATGTACCTCCAGATTTAGCAAATCACCTTGTGGTAAAATAGGTACATGATGGCTTTCAGCTTAAGATGTTTGGCAAGCCTTAACTTCTGTTTACTTTCAAAATACACCTTTCTGCCAAACTGCATGTTTTCTGTAATCGAGTGGAAAAGCAGGAGGACATTTCAGGTCAGCAGCATTTCAAGGGAGTGTCAAACCTATAAATAATGCAGTCAGACCGGGCTGTGAATTTAGGGGGAAGAAACAGCCTTTACACTTTTTTTTTCTGTTCATATGACCGTGTTACTGAGTTTTTTTTTTTCTTTCTGGGTAACAGCTTCTCAACAAATGGAAGCTGAGAAACTTTTCAGCTGGTTTACGCACAGCTAGTAGTAAAAACTGTGTTGCAACCGTGGAGTTGCGACACGGCGGGAAGCGCTGCTTGCAAATCCACAGCCTCTTGTGGAAGCCGCTGCTCTCATCCGGGACGGTTTTGCTCCTGCAGGTACCGCTCTCCCGCCTTCCACGTGCAGTCCTGGTACGACGAGGTGAAGGACTACACGTACCCGTACCCCCACGAATGCAACCCCTGGTGCCCGGAGAAGTGCACGGGATCCATGTGCACCCACTACACCCAGGTAAGGAGGACGGCACCCTCGGCTGCTCCCGCTGCCCCGCTGTGGCCTGGGGCCCGTTTCACCTCCCGGCCCCCCGTATTTCTCTGCAGATAGTCTGGGCCACGACGAACAGGATCGGCTGCGCCGTGCACGTCTGCAAGCAGATGAACGTCTGGGGAGAGGTGTGGGAGAACGCCGTCTACCTGGTCTGCAACTACTCACCCAAGTAAGCAGCTAGGAGGAGATTTCGGGCGGTCTGCACTGCTGTTTGCAGCTTTAAATTCCCTTTTCTCCTCTCCACTGGAGCCTGGAAAACTCAATGAGGGGCTGGGGCCAGGCTGGACTTTGAAGCTGGGGCCATGGGAAGGCGGAGCAGGGGTGATGTGCATGGAGCTGGGGATGCTGCCAAGTGTGGCTTGCTCTGGATCATGGTGGGATCAGTGCTGCTGGCCTGCGTGCAATAGCCACAGCAGCTGAGATTAGCCGGTTTGATAGTCTGATTAGGTTTAGAGGCAAAGCCCGCGTGTAAAACGCGTGAGTGCTACATCTGGAAGAGGTTTCCTGCCTTCTGCTTGCAGCTGCAATTAACGTTTTCTGACTGAACGGCTTGTGTAAGAGGTGTCTCGCTGGAAAAGCAGCTAAAAGAAATAGGGAAATTGCAAACGGAGCAGCTTGGCGAGTGCCTGAGGGGTCAGCGGGGTGAAAATGAGGGGATAACAGGATCCTCATTCGGGATCAGTCCCTTTTGTAGGCCGGCCTCCTGCGCGCGTCATCCACACAGGGCTGCCGCATGGAAAAATACTCTATTCCTGCCGTTCCGGCTCCGTGTCTGCCCGCTGGCCTGGCTGCGCTGTCCTCAGCTCGCCCTGGCTGCAGGAGCAACAACCCGCGCAGGGCTGAGCCCTGCCTGCCCCGGCCCCGCGCGCTCGCAACGCGCACACCTTTGGCTTCTGGAGGCTTTCTTGAGAAAATTTAGTCATCCCTGACTTGCCTCTGTTTGCACAAGACCGCAGTATTTGTATTAGTTGAGCACAGAGGTGATATTACTTATGTGCATAAGGATTCTGTTAAGTAAACGCTGAAGACGGCGTCTTCTCGGAAGCGCAAGCAGGGCATCGCTGTCCTTGCACGGCTTCCCCTTGAGCTTTGCTCAGTGCCTCTAGGCCAGGGCAGGAGCCAAGTCAGGGGCTCAGGGATGGCCAGTTTGGGCAAGGAGAAAGTGCCAAGTCCTCTTGTGGTCCCAGCTGATCCGGGAGCCCAGGGCGCTCGCGTTGCTGGTGTGGAGCCACGCGCTTCTCTGCTGGCAAACGCTTCCAGATGGAAAACTAGGGCAGCTTTTAAATGGAAAGAGCTGTGCTCCGGCCTGGCCGCAGAGCTGGAGAAAACGCTGGGAGACTTGCGGCTCCGGTGGCTTTGGCAAAGGGCAGCGAGGGAGCCAAGGGCAAGTGCGCGTCAGCGAGGAGCAGCTGGGATGCGGGAAACGGGCGACTTTGCGTGTCCGGGGTTATCCAGACCCCCTGGGATGGGACAGAGTGGAGACTTTCCAGGGCTCATCCCTGACCAGCCGCTCTTTCTCCTGTGCTTCCAGGGGCAACTGGATCGGGGAAGCCCCGTACAAGAGCGGCCGCCCCTGCTCCGAGTGCCCGCCGAGCTACGGGGGAGGCTGCCAGAACAACCTCTGCTACAAGGGTAGGTGCTGGCCACATCCCGGGTGGAGACAGGCTTCCTAGAACACCAACAGAACCCCCCAAAACCCAAACCAAGCTTCCCTCCCCTACATCCCGTGCTCGCTCTCCGTTCGGGGCAAGTTACTCCGCGTTTGGCTGCTGCGCTCCCGAGGGTGGAATTTGCTCTCCGGAGGGCTCCGTCCTCGCGCTCTGTTTGGGAAGGGAATGTTCTGCGGCGGTTTCCAGCGGCGCCGTGGGTGGGCAGCGCTGGCCGCCCGCCCCGCGCTCCCGGGCCCCGTCCCCTCCCTGCGCCGCGGCTTTGCCGTCTGCCCGGCGCATACAGCCAGTCTTGTTCCTCCCGGGAGCAGGGGGGATCCCGGACGGTTTTCCGACACGTGGAGTTCCCTTAGGATAAAGGTTGTTATACAGCGAGGGTGAAAAGTGCTATTAATGTTGAAGTTTCCTATGAAGCTGCTTTATTTCCCCAGCACAGGGTGTCTTGTTTCCTCCTCCTGTATTTTTTATTGCATGGAGAACTGGTGCTCCTAGAAACAGGCAAACTGGAGCCTTGCCCAAGCGCAAGCCATCCGTCACCGCTGCATTTGCGACAGTCCTTTTGCTCCTATCTTTTCTTTTTTAATTTCCCTCTGGAGCAAAAGAGCTGGAAACGGTTTGGAAAAGCAGAAACTTCAATGAGTTTCTGTTCTCTCAATAGTGACCCTCATTGCAAGTGCTCAGTGTGCAGCTCTTGTGCGGAGCGAGCGAGTCCTGGAGCAGCCGGGCTCCTCTCCCAGTGCGATACCTGCCTTGGCAGCAGCCCCGTGCTTTATTTATCTCGCATTTTAAGTTTCGAGCTATTTATAAAGCAAAATAATCTCCCTCAACATGTGGGCCTATCTGCCCTGCTTGCTAATGCTGACACGCTGCTGTTATTTTTAATCCCCCTTCTAATCAGATTATCGCTATGAGGATACCCTAATCCCCGAGACGGATGAGACCAACGAAGTGGAGACCTCGCAGGTGGCAGAGCACAAGCCCGTGTGGTTCCCCAGCGTGGAGAACAAGCCCACCAAGACTGTCAAGACCAAGAAGGTGGCCGTGGACAGCTACATGAGTAAGATGGGATTTGGTTCTTTCAGCACCTCTGAGTTTTAAAGCACTCCACAGGGTGAGGTGGAAGGGTTTTTATTCGAAACCCAAGTGGGAGGAGGCTTGGGTAGAGGGGAAGATGATCTGCATGATGTTTGAAGGTATAAAAGCCCCTTATGTCCTTGTGCATGTCGTGCTTGACATCTCCTGTGAGCATCCATGAACTGAGGGTCCCCACATCAGGAGCCATTTCAGCAAATGTGGGTTTTATGCCACGCATAAAGCATGCTAAGCTCAACAATGACTCTCTTCACAACTGTTCTGGGGATTTTAGGCCTTTCTCTTTTCTTTTTAATCTCTTTTTCCCTTTCTGTTTCTTGCTTGGGAAGGTTTCTGAAGTTATCTGTGGAGTTGTTAGTGCTTTCATTCTTGTTTCCTCATCACTGTTAATTAAAAGAGAGCTCTCCAGATACAGAGGGGAGGCGAATAACCACATCCTCTCCTATTTTATCTGCTAGCATCTTCAGAGCCTGTAATTAGATGGAAAATGAGGGCTCTGGCTGCAGACCTTGGGCTGTAAATCAAAGCATTCTGCTGTCAAAAGTTTCTTCCCTACTAATATTTAAGAAAACACCTGTCTCATACTCAAAAGTCTGCAGATGCACAAACCTGATTTTGTCTGGCACTCTGCTCCTCACAGCGTTTCCTCTTGCACCTCACATTTTATTTGCTATATACGTATTTTTTTTCTCCCTCAGCACAAGTCATTACCTGTGAAACCAAGATGAGGGACAAATGCAGAGGCTCAACATGCAACAGGTAGCACTTCCATGGTCTCTCTTGGATCAGATCAGGAAAAAGTGGTCTAAAAATCAGCAGGCTCTTGCAAACTGGGGGTAGCCTATGTATTAGTGTTGAAATTTCTGATAAAGGTATTCCTAGGTATTCCATTCAAATGATTTACTCAAGACATAGCAAAAATTCTCTTTAAACAAAGCACTCAGCCAAGTTTAGCCACAAGGTGACTCAGTTTATTTTTTGCAGTAAAAAAAAAAATGCAGCAATTTTGGACACAGCTCCAGGTGTCCACAATCATTTAATCAGTTTTGGCAAAGTCATTTTTTGTACCATATGTTCCAGTCCTATCCAAGGCAGACAAATAATTCATGGCTTGTTGCCTCCCAGCCAGTCAAGAACTTCTGGTTAAGATTTCAGTAAAGAACGGGACAGTTTATCACTTGGAGAAAAAACAAATCCACAGAATCTAAATATTGGTCGGGTTCTTTAAGGAGGGTGGAGAAATAGTTTTTAAAAACTAGCTATTTTGCAATGTTGTTTTTAAATGGAAGAATTACGTGAAATGAATGGAATGACTATTAAATGAAATAGAGTTGAAGTCTGTTTTTCTTGAATTGTTTTTTTGCCACCCTCAAAGATATATATCTTTGCTAGGTATCTGTGCCCAGCTGGCTGCCTGTACAGTAAGGGAAAGATCTTTGGAACATTTTATTATGAGAGTGTAAGTACCTTTTAATAGCTCCTAGATGCAATTTGTGGGGAGCTCGTGGTAATAACAGAAAGGGGAAATGCCAACTATTCTAATGGCATTTAGCTTTTCAGATTCTCCACTTGTGGAGCTGTAAAATACGTGAATAAACATTATGTGCATTTTCCTCTGTAGTGAATTACAAAAAAGGTCTGGAACTCCGCAATTGATTTTGTCATGGATGCCCTAATGTGCCGATTAAAATCCTAAAATCCATGGAGATGGAGGGGCAGGGATCAACAGTTCTCATGTGGATCTGTTTTGTACTATAGACCGTTGTTACGCTGAACAGAAATTCTGTATTAAAAACACTGTAAAAAGTTGTGACTCAGGAACAGTTTGGGATGATCTGGTGGATCTTGAATTACTCCTGACCCTTGCAGTCTCTGGGACTGCACAAACCTGCTGCCTCCAAGCAGATTTTTTTTTGTATTTTAGTATTTATTGAGAACTGGAAATGGTTCCTATGGGTACTTAATTTCCAATACCGCTTTTCTTCTAAGTTATCTCTGAATGTTCAATATTGTTATTTAAAAAAACCCTGTCATCCAACCACGCGGTGATTAGAAGAGAAAAAATGAGTAAGGTTATGCTGGAAGGGAGATGTTTAACAGCAGTAGCAGCCAGGAACCTACTCACTTTATTTTCCACTTGGCGACTGGGTGGTGGTTTTATTCCTGCCCGCTGCTTCACGATGTTGTTGGTCAGCAGCGTTGCCCTGTGGTTGAGATCCATCTCACGTGCAATGTCTTCTGTCCCGTGCAGTCGTCGAGCATTTGCCGTGCTGCCATCCACTACGGCATCCTGGACAACAAGGGCGGCCTGGTGGACATCACGAGGAAGGGACGGACACCGGCGTTCGTCAAGTCCACCAGAAACGGGGTAGAATCCTTCCGGTATGGACTTCTTGGGAAAAAATATCTTGCTTTTGGTTTGGTTTAGATAGAAGCAGATTTCCCACCTTTATTGCTTAAATGTGGATGTAGTAAATCTAGCACACTGATTTTTAATAATCTTTTTTTTTTCTGTTTGTTTTACAGGAAAAATAAGCCTTCAAATGCATTCATGGTTTCCAAAGTCACAAGTAAGTTTATAAAGCCAAGGAGCAAATGTTTTTGCCAGAGTTTTATAGCATCCTTGAGTATGTCATAGAACTACCGATAGGCCAAGAGGAAACGGCCTCAGGTTGTGCTAGGGGAGGTTCAGGTTAGATGCGAGGAAAAATTTCTATACGGAAAGAGTGGTGAAGCGTTGGAAAAGGCTTTCCAGGGAAGTGTTGGGTCACTATTGCTGGCAGTGTTCAAGAAACGTTCAAGATGAGGCACTTAGGGACATGGGTTAGCAGGAATGGTGGTGATGAAGTTACGGTTGAACTTGATGATCATGAAGGTCTGTTCCAACCATAATGATTCTACAGTCATTCTATCCAACACTCTTCTTAGCTTTACTCGGTCATGTTAAGAGATTATATCACAGCTCAGATCTCCTCTGGCCACCCACCACCCAGCATGGGCCATTTCACCACCAACCATCCTGCCTTCCCATGGGGAGCGAGGGGGAGGGTGCTGAGATAATGGGGCCAATAACTCCCGAAATAACTCCTGAAATCACTCCCGTGGCTGGTTTGTTCTTGCAGCGCAGACGCTGGACTGCTACACCACGGTGGCCGAGCTGTGCCCGTTCAAAAAGCCGGGGTCGCACTGCCCGAGGTAGGCACAGCCAAGCGACGTGGTCCCTCTCAGCAAGCTGCTGTGCAGCTTTGTGCTCGGCTTTTATTCCCTTGCACTTGCTGTTTTTTTTTTTTAATCCTTTTTTCCTTTTCATCTTAAAATATGGGGGAACTTCGTTCTGGAAAGCTGATATGTGCAGGTGCAATCGATGGTGTGGGGGGAATGGACAGATGCAACTAATTGCAACCCATGTTGAGTGCAAAAACGTGGAAAGCTCCCCTTTGAAAATGTCATAAAAGATCAATCCCTCTTTTACGGGTTGCAAAAGATTTCTATTCACAGTCCTGCAGTAACTACCAAATGTCATCTGAGGGGAACGGATAATTAGATTCACTGTTGCCACCTGCAGACCAGATGCAGGCACTTGAAATCTTCCAGGAATGCAGCTTGCTTTCCTGTTGAGTCTTTATATAGAGAATAAATAGGAATAACTTGTTTTCTAGGGTTTATTGTCCAACCCACTGCAAAGATGAGCCATCGTACTGGGCACCGGTGTTTGGCACCAATGTCTACGCAGATGTGAGTATGCTCCTTTCCTTGGCAAATACACGTGTTTTGAAGACTAATGTTGCAGGGCTGCTCTTCAGGTCCTCATGGGATCATGTCTGGGATCAATCAGGGATTAATCTAGGCGAGATGGCTCTGCTCAAGGCATGGGTGGACCCATAGCTGTTCTTTGGGATCTGATCTGCAGGTTGTGGCTCCTGGTGAGCGTGTGAATACCTGGTCTTGCTCAGTGTTGGCATGGAGCTCCTCAGACTCCTGGGAAAAATGTGCAAAGAAAATATATTAAGAAAAATAGGGAATGACATGGGGAAAAGGATTTTTAAGCAGCTTTTATTCTGCTTGAGACAGCTTTTTTAAACCTAGGGCCACAGAGATAAGTTACTGTAGACAAATTGATAGTGCTGATGCTCTCCTGCAGTACTTGTGTGTGTGCTCTGGCCTTATAGTAGGTGGAAAATCTCTTTTCTTTTCTTTCGCGTGCTGAGGAGACACCTCCCTTAGATTAGCATGCAATAAATCCTGAGTTTAGAGGGGAATTAGGTGATTTCCACCATCCCAAACATGTTGCTTCCCGCTTCATACTGACGCAAGAAGATTCATGTCCTTCACTGAGTCGTGACCTCTGTTTCCTACTGTACCCCCTTGTGGATTGTGTGAATGTGGAATATGACTTTTTGGAGAAAAAAAAAAAAAAGATAGAAAAAAAAAATGTTTGGCCACTCCCTAAAGGGTTTGGTTAAATTTTTTTTCTGGACTACTGTGCCAATAGAATGGAAAGAACCTAATAGGGAAAGTGCTTAAACTCTAGGAGAATAAGAATTTGGTATAAAAAGGAATAAATAACAAGTAATTAAAAAGGAGAAACCTGCAGCCACAAAATTAAAAATAGAGAATTTGACGCGGCTGTGGAGTATATTGCAAGGGGAGAGGTACTGATGGCGAAAAAGCCTAAAGCTGGAAGACTGACCAGGGAAACGCGCATGCCGAGCAGTGGGAATTTGGGCACAGGCTTTTCCCACAGAGCGTGCTGAGTGTGCAGAATGCCCTCCAGGAGGGGATGCTGTGAATTAACCGAAGAATAATTAAAAGGGACAATAAACGGGACGAGACAAGCGCTAATCTTCTGGGAGGGCTCTTTGGCTTCACATCTGGAGTGTCACCTTTGTGGCCCAGCTGTATTTCATTTAATAAGATATTTATTTGCCCTGGTGCAAATCTGTGCTCCCTTCCAGGGTGCCATGTGGCCTCTTCCCATCTCCTCCGAACGGTCAGTTTGCAAAATGCTCTGGTAGCTAAAGAGTAAATAGTCCAAGCACTAGTGCCAAAACTGCTTAGCTGGGCCCTGAAACCGTATCTGATGCACTGAGCTTTCAGCCTGAGATCGTTTCTATATTTGCATTATCCCAGGCTGGCATGTGAAAGTTTGCTTTGCTGCAAAGGACAAAACTGCAACATAAAGAACTGGTGTTATTTATGAAATAATTCTGATTTTTATATAAGGGGCATAGAAACCACTATCCTAGTTTGTGTTTATCTACTTTCAGTGCATTTTGTCAGCCTTTTTCCTTTTTTTTTTTTTTTTATTTTTTTTTTTTTTTTTTACTCATCAGAATTAAACTGCTATTTTAGGCTGTGCTTCAAATGCTTGGGAAATATGCATTTATAAGAGACAAGTTGAACAAAACGCAAGAAAACTTGTTATAGCCAAAGTTCATGCCCAAATTCCAGGCCTATCCCCTAGACAGAGTTACTTTTCCATGAGAACAGCCTGTATGCAGAGTTTACAAGTGTTGCAGAGAATGGGGAATTGTATCCAAAAATCCTTTCAGGGGTGAAATTAGTGTTGAGTGAGTGTTGAGAAGCAGCTGGCTAGGAAATAAAAAAAATATTGCCTATATTCTTCAGTGTTGCATTAAGGGAAGAGATGTCTGTAATGTTAAATTTTAGATAAATTTTAGTCTATATGCATTTCTGCTGGCACAGAACTGATGGAGAGGCAGCAGGTCTACCAGGAGCTGGTAGAAGATACAAAATTCAACCTCAAACAGAAAGCCTGACTCATAAAGGCAACTATTCAAAGGCACTTTGCTGCTTTACAATGTCTGTAGTGTTGGCAACTCCTGGTAATATCATAGGTGGGTTTGCATTGAAGGTGATGGGAGCATCTCTGGCCTACTCAGAGGCACCTGCTTCTGTGGGACTGGTTATATCTAGGTGCTTAGGTGCCATGGTTGACTTTTCCAGTGGGAAAAATGGGATAAAAGTAGATAATTGCCATGAGTGCCAGGCTTCTCTGCTCTGGAGGTGGTTCTTGCTAGTCATGAGCTCACATCTGCGAGGGATTAGTTGCAGGAGGATGGGCCCCTTGCACAACCAGGCAGGTTTTTATCATGAAGGAACCTGTTGGGTTGTTTGGCTCTCCTGAGAAATAAACCTTAATGATTAAACCGGTCACACTAATGAGGAAATCACTGCTGGTTTCATCCACAGTCATTGATGGTTATAGCCCACTATAAAATCCATTGGAATTTTATGGTGAGTGCTTCAGTTCATTTCTGCAGTCTGGGAGCAACGTGGAGCTGCTGATTTTGATTTTGAGGGAGAAAGCCTTTATTTCTGCACTATTTCTCATCTCCCAAAGGCTCTGCAAGCAGCTCATTAAAGCACAGGCTGGTGTGGCAGGAGGCAGTAATTCAGCACTGTGATGGAGCAAGGATGTAGGATAGGGAATAAAAACCTTTTTGGTCAAAGCTTGGAGTAAGCAGCAGAACAGTAAGTCCTGGAAAGAGAATTTAAAAAGGGCTGCTTTGATAAGAACATCGTTTAGGGTGTCTCCCACTGGAGCGCTTTGCAAATCAATTCAAGATGGTTTAATTTTACAAGCCAATTTTAGATTTACAGATTTCCCATTGCATATTAGGGCAAATTCACAGTGTATCTTCCAAACACAACGTTCCCTTGCTCCCTTGACCATATATAGAAGCAAAATACCAAATTGGCAATTAAAGCTGCCAGAGCTGCCAAGAGATAGGCGATCCGGAGTGATAAATATATAGGGGACAAGGCAAAGCTGCCATATAAGGCTGAGGGAAAGAAGCAGCACACTCTGTATTGTACACGCACGACGGGAATGTTTGCCCTCGGCAATGGCAAGGGCACTGTGGGTTCTGCCCTTAGTTTTTGTTTTTATTTTCATTTTTTATTTTTTTTTTCTCAAGCAATCAAAGGGTTCAAGGACTTGGGATTTTCACCTGCTGCAGTTCTCTGTGCTAGGGCTGATTATTTTTTTTTCATTCGTTGTTATTTGAGCTAACTGTGTATAAATCCTTTAGAGGGTTGGTCGCCAAGTTTATGCTATGCCTAAGTCTTTCTGTGCTATTACTCTGCTTCCTGGATGCTTCTGGCACTTAGTCATCGTTTGTTAGTATTTTGTGCTTCTCCTGACTGTGCATCGAGTAGATCAGGATAAGAAAGCAGCTGGTAGAGGACTGTCATTTCCCTCAGGCTCTTATGAGATTATGATTTATTTGGCTGTCTGGAAGCTGGACCACTGGATGCGTGCATGGCACCAGATTTTTCCTAAAAAGAAGGAGGTAAACTCTCCAAAATGATTAGTCTTTTTAGTTTAAATCAGCAAAAACCTCTGCTTTTCCAGCAAGAGGGTGAATGAGCTTGGAAAAGTGGCTGGTCACTTGCTAAGAGACATCTCCACTGCCTTCTTGGTGTGGACACAAGGAGTAGGAGCCCCAGGCTGGAAAGATCTCCTTGAGTTGTTTTTGGCCCTGGATAATGTCTTATATATCAGCATCGCCGGATATAAAATATAGGTGTTTAGTGAGTCAAAACTACTAAATATTTTTCAGAGCTCCAGTATCTGCAAAACAGCAGTGCATGCGGGAGTCATTCCAGATGAAGAAGGTGGTTTTGTGGATGTGATGCCCGTAGAAAAGAAGAAAATCTATGTTGGCTCCTTAAGGAACGGAGTCCAGTCCGAAAGGTGAGATGTCTGTCTTTGCACTTTCTCTCATGTTCTTGATCGTGTGTTCAATTTTATGTCAAAGTCAGCAGATATCAGCTAGTCAGGCTGGCGGGCTGGAAATGCCAGACTTAGCCATGTCACTGTGAATTTTGAGAAGCAAACAAATAGAGCGTATTGTCCTATTCCTACCCTGCACAAGTGAGAAGCCGCTTTCAGATCTGTGTTGAAAGGGAAGGAATATTAAACTTCTTTCTCTTCTTTCTCTCCTGC
>JAVCKT010007647.1:0-10776 GCA_032273925.1 Rhynchotus rufescens
AGGGCACAGCAGAAGAAAGGAGGCCCTGAAATTTGCCCCTCGGTAGCCAGCCTCCTGCTTGAGCACTGCGAGTATTCTCAGTAAAAGCCGAGGAGATAAATCCTAAATATCAGAAATTAAAATCAATAAACTCACCAACTCCTTCTAGCCACAGTTAAGACTCATAAAGAGATACAACCACTAAATCCCTACAGTGCTGCGCTTTACAGTTGTACACATTAAGAAAGCGAGGAGAGAGTTATATGAATCTTTTGGCTGGGTATAGGAATCAGTTATCTTAATGCTGCAATATCAAAAGGAAATATGGTCTCATTTAGAGATCCACCAGCTACAGTCACTACAATGCTCCCCAAAGAATGGGAACTATTCTTGCAGATGCCTAGAAATTAAGAATTATACTCTCACTGCATTTAATATCCTAGCTGTACCTCCCAAGACCATCTATCTCAGTAAAGCTTTGGGGATCTAATTCAATTGCTTTCCCTCTACTATTGACTATTTGTAAAACGCATGTCATTCTGGTGCTTCTGTATTCCAGTGGATCTCCCAGAAGGCTGGAAGAAAAATTAGGGTTTTTCACTCTCCTGAGTGATCGAAAACAAAGGTCTGATCCATTCACCGCACCTGCTAAGGCAGACTAGGGTTTCTAGCACAGCTAGCAAGATGTTCTGTGTATGAGACATATCCCTATCTATGTGCAAAAAAAAAAAAAAGAATAAATTGGTATTAATGAAATCTCACATTTATTGGACAATCTTATCCCCAGAGTAATATCAAAATTGATAAGCAGGCAAAGACTGCTGTGATGTGGACATTTAAGTGAGGCATTTTAAGCGTTCGAGGACATCATGTGTTTATCATGAAGACAAATCAATATAATGTAGGAGACAGGAAATTAAAGGACTCAAGATAAAATGTAGCCAAATTTTGGAGTGATGGTAGCTACTTCTTATTTTTTCCTTTTTTCCTTTTTCTTTTTTGGATTGTCACTGATCTCTTCTCATTTGAGTTTGAGTTTTGTTCAAAACTTGACTATATTTGAGGTCAGTAACCCCACAGTTTATTTTGCTTTGGAGGAAACAGGAATGGAACAAACAGAATCTTTCATCTTATTCATTTCTTAGTGGCACCAGTTTGTTACTTGTTCAAACTCATCCACACGCAGTTTGGAACTGGCAAGTGCTCTAGCCACAGTGGTTTAAACTAGGCACAAAGTGATGCTGGGTCAGAGATGAGGTGTGCGATGCTGATGGGGAGGTAAGGAGCAGAGCACTAGCAAAAAGCTCTTTTGCTTGGGGTCACGCTGTGAAAGTGGAGGAATCCATGGGAGAAAGGCAAGGCAAGGGTCCTGGGGGTGGACCAAGAGCATTTTTCCCACAAATCAATTAAAAATGGATGCAACTTGAGGGCCACAAGCAGTCATCTTGAATTTAATGCCACTCCTTATATGCTTCAAGTTAAGTGTATGCTTAAGGGCTTTTCGTGATGAGAACATTAACCGATAGGTAGCATCAAATGTCAGGCTAACAAGCACATGTAGGGTCTATCGACTTCCCAGAGAAAATAATTGGCAGTGCTTTCCAGCCTTGAAAGCCACTTCTGTCAACAGTCTGTGGAGTATATTGTTCTTCTGGTTAACAAACCACAAGATGGATTTCTTCCCAAACATCTGACACACGATGAATAATTTTCTTAATCAAAATGCATAAGCAGGGAGCACATATTCTGCCATTGTTGCTATGCTACTGTAAATTATTGCATTTTTTACTGAACTGCTCTTGCGGGTTTGTTCAGTTCTAGGAAATGTATGAAGAAATCACTCTGGAGAAGAGTTTAACATGAAGTTATAGAAATTTGGATTCAGCTAACTATCAGATGCCAAGTCACACAGGAAAAGAGGCATATTTTAGAGGTAATGGACTTTTGAGGATTAGGGAGTAATTTTGTTATTAAAAAGCAA
Source organism: Rhynchotus rufescens (assembly GCA_032273925.1). NCBI lineage: Eukaryota > Metazoa > Chordata > Aves > Tinamiformes > Tinamidae > Rhynchotus > Rhynchotus rufescens. Next base: position 1,961 of record JAVCKT010007647.1, read on the forward strand.
TGATAGTGATTCTCGCTTGTCCATTGCTTGCTTGTCCAGCTTACTGGTGGTTAAATCTCTGGTTGATATGGGAAGAACATCTGCCCCTGGAAGAGCACCAGCTGCAGGTGCAGGTCCCAGGGCAGAGGTAAAGTGGCTGAATGGCCAGTAAGTGCATGCAGGAGAGGAAGATGTGCTGCCAATTATAGTGAATAGGGAGAAATGGATATTTTTTAACATTTATTGATTAATTCCTGCTCAGCAGCACTCCCAGGACTGAGTGTGCTCTTTGCAGCCACGCTACGGCTGTCAGCCGCTGTGGTAGCAGCTGCTGCAAGGGGAGATTCGAGTGTTTTGCTCCACCTCCCAATTAGTGTTAGATTCAAGCTCTGTTGCTGCTCTGGCTGGATGTCTCTGTCTCACGCACATGCATGCACACAAACAGCCTGGGCATGATGACAAAACACGAGGTGGGAAATGGAGCTGTCAGGGATCTCCTGGCTAATGTGCGGCAGATGGGGAACGGTCCAAAGGAGAGGAGGAGGGCAAACCTCTTGCGAAGAAAAACAAACCAGACTGAAAAAGGAAAACAGAGAGTTTTCCAAGGCTTAGGAAGGGGATAGGAAAAGACAACAGTGCAGTGGGAAAGGAGGAGAAAGAAGACAGACAAAACAGAGGAAAGGTGGAGAGATATCAATGCCGCAGCATCACAGACTTGATCATTTGTGTGCAGACTTGAATTTGCTGTGTGCTAATTGTGCCTGTGTTATTAGTCAGCATCAAACTTCAGCCCCAGTTGCATTCAAATGAGCTGAGAGCACGTTCTAGAGCACTTGTCATTAGGGGATGTTGTTTTCCTGGTGATGTTCAGTGATAGATAGCAAATGAGTTTTAGCTGATTCTCTGTCAGAAGTGAGTAAGACACACAAAACCAGAGCAGTGAGAATGCAGGTGAGGAGAAAACAGCTCAACTGTTCTTTTTAGTTTCTCCTAGAGAATGCTGAAGCCAAGCCCTCAAACTGATAAACAATGAGAATGAAGATAGGTGAGGCAATTTCCTGGGGCAAGTGGAAAGTGGCATAAGAAAGTGAATGGGGAGAATCACCCTCACTGTTAACTCAGGCTATGTGCAAGCAGAGGGAATCGTTTATAAGTTATGAGGCATGGCCTCTAACTCTAAATATGCTCTAAAATATGTGTCTAACAAGAGAGCTATTTAAACTAAAAGGAATTTGATAATTCTAGAGCGAAACAGCAATGTAACTTTCTGGGGAGCACAGAAGGTTTTCCTTGCATGCTTCCATATGGCAATGCACACTCCACGAACAGAGGACTGGAGTTAATGCAGGCTCCGTTGCTATATAGTATTACTGAAGCTGGATTCCTGAAGGGAAAAATATCCAAGAGAACTCAGGAGTCAAGGAGGGAGCGCAATCTGTCTTGAGCATGAGGATGAAGGAGGTGCCAACGCCGAGGGAGCTGAACAGATGCTTGGAGTGGAGCCCCTCTCGCTCCTTGGCTTGGAGGTTCAGTCTGAAGTCCACTCAAGGACAGAAGGATGCTGAGTTGCTATTGCAGCTTTGTGGCTGAGAAGCACCTCAGAGGAATCCAAAGTGGGACCCGTGCACAGACAGGTCAGTGCCAAGCACAGGCTTTGCAATGGGTTTCTGTTTCTATTTTGTAATTCTTCAACTTAGCAGCTGAGAACTTAACACTTCATTCTACCTCAGGTAGCAGCATCGGTGATATTCACAGAGAGAAATGCTCTATCCAGCAGCTACCCCAGGCTAGAAGTAAGCTGTAGGGAGCTAGCCCAGTACATCTTTTTATATCAAATGGTCTCACCTAATAGAAATGGCATTAATTGTTGGCTGGGAACTTACTCCAGCTGGGTACTTTGAGATTAGATTTGAGTAGTAAAAGGTGTACCAACATATCCTCCTTAAGGCTTTGCCCTTCCATCCCTTCCCTGTGCATGAATATGGTGGTTGCGGCTCCTTACTGCAGTACAGCCCGTCTCCCTCCTGCTCCCTTTCTCTCCTGTCTTCTTAGTCCCAGATGCGGGGTCCTTTCATCCGCTTATCTGGCAGATACGTTCAAATACAGTGTTAGTTCAAGGGCACGTACTAATAAAATAAACATATCGCAAAAGGCACCACCTGGTCAATATGCTTAATGATTCATGCAACAGATAAAGCCAGGAGGAGCTGATGAAGCAACAACAATGTTTACAGAATAGTTGCAGGTTATTGAGCAGCTCTGATGCACAGGATTCATCCCCAGTCAGTCTTCCCCTGCTCTTAAATTGCTCCAGTGAAGTCTGTATTATTCTTCTATCTGCCTATGGAGTTTAGTGATTACTAGGGGTCTAAAGTGCACCAAATTGGCCACTGGCTGTCCCATAAAGGTGTGTAAATGCATATTGCTCATTTTATGGTTTGTGTGTAAGCTGAGCCTTTCAAATCTCCCTTGAAAGTCTTAGCTTAGTTACCATCACCTAAAGCGAAGGTGAAGCAGAAGTTCAGGGGAGTGATGCTAAGGAACCGTTTGCTCTGGGATGCTGTGGGGGTTGTAAGTCTATCATGTGCATTCAGGACACAAACTCTTAGACACAGTGAAAATGTGCCGCTGGTGTCAGGAAACCGTGTTAGACAAAGCAGCCCAGCTCAGCTGCGCTCATGGTCTGCTGTATTGCTGCTAGAGGGATGAGCCCAGGGGACGAGATGTGGTAACAGAACAGTTGGGACTAATTCCAGGGATTGCTGAGAACCCTCAGCCCCTGTACTAAAAATATATCCCCATCAACCCCTACTCCATCTGGTCAAATATTGCTGTTTTAAGAGTGGAACATCAGAAGAGAGCTTGTCCAACTGCCATGGTCTTCTGCCATGCCTGAGCATGCTGGCATGCTCCAGATCCCAGGTGGCCCAGCATTCTCCCCAGTGAGTAAGATTGTGCTGGTGATACAAAAATTGTTCTTCCGAATGAGGCTATGCCGTTGGAAAGGGGAAGACATGGTCTTTACTGGAGCATAGGCAGCCCATAGATATACTTGCATCATGAGATCAGACAGTACATGCTAGAGTTTCCCTCCCTTCTGACTGCGCTAAATCTGAGGACCCTCATCAGCTTGGCATGAATTATTAAGAGGAACAGAATGAATGCTTAAAAACAAGAAAATGTGTCTGTGGTCCAAAAGGTTTTTTAAGCATCTCTGATTCTTCCTCAACAAACTGCTAGCTTCCTTCTAAACACCACAGATATTCCTTTCCTTATTTCCATTAGTGCTTCACTTGAAGGCACAAGCTGACAACTAACGTCCTGTCACTGAGAACAGAGTTCCCTTGAGGAGAATTATTACATAATTACAGAAGTTTTGTAACCGTTTCTGAGGCATCCAGTGTTGGCCATTTAGTGCAGAAAGGGATAGGCGGAACTGGCAACATGAAGAAATTTCTCTTGGAGATATCTTGAATGGGATCTGAACTGTGAGAGCCTGAATATTCTCCTGAAAGTAACACTAGTACTAACTACAGTCACTGTAGGAACAAAACTAGGGGTTCCTCTGTTTTTTTCTTGAAGTGGTTGCGATCTAATTTCAGCTGGGATGTAGAGTGGAAAAATAATGAAGAATTCAGAGACAGCAATATAGGCAGGGCAAGGCTGGAGCACTGAGGCATTTTTTTTCTCCTTTTTTTTCCCCGCTATGAGTGTGTAAAATGTCAAATAACCTGTTTTGTTCTTCACAGTGGTATTATGATCAATATTACTGATACAATGATCATGTATATTTTGTTTGGGGCCAACAATAATGTTAGTTGCATTTGAAGCAAGTAACATAAAAAAGAGAAGGAATGAGGTAGCAGTTAAGGACTTCTCCTGCACTACCTTAACTTAATTTCTGTGCATTATATTGTCCTGCGGCGGTGAAAAAAAAAAAGGACAGTTTCTTTTCTCTTGAAGAGAAACAAAATAGCTCAAAGGGAACTTGGAGTCTGATCTATAGGGGGACCAAAGGACGGTAAAATGCAGGAGTACATACACTTGTGTCAAATTTATCTATTAATTTCCAAAAGACTATGTCAAGTTCAGTGTCAAGAGTGTATTGATTCTGAACAAAAATATTTACACAAGTTGATGATGTTTTTTAATTCGCTCACTTAAAATATTAAGTCTAAGTCATGTTCTTGGATATTTAGATGAGCTCCAAGGAAGTATAAGAGGATGGCTTGAGGGTTTCCATTTGAGTAAACCAAACCTCTCAGTTTCAACTTCAACAAAGATTAGCTGTCAATAAATCCCCTTGCCACGCGGCTCTTCCACAACTTGAATGCTCATGGGATAAGAGTAGGGAGGAGGAGAGAGGAAGACTAGGAAGAAAATATTGACGAGAGAAAAAGCCCATGAAAAAAAGTGTAACAGGTCTAATTTAATAAGGAAGCAGTCTGCACAGATCCTTCGCGTGGGAAGAAACGGAAGTTCTGAACAGTTTTAATTTTATTTCAGATTATTGAGGTGCTACCCATGCAATTACTGGCAAATACTAAGTGCATTGAGACACAGGCTATCCCGTGTTATTAAGCTGGCAATGGGGAAGAAATCCACATGGGAAACTTCCTGGAAGGTAGCCAGTGGGATCTGGTTTGTTTTTGACTACAGTGAGAATTACCTTTGGTACTTAATGATATCTGCTTAATATAAACGAGTTGAGGCAGAGAGGTTGTATGCAGTGGACAGATAAAACAGAAAGGCATCAGCAGGGACTTTAGTGTGGCAATTCGGAAAATATAATGATAAGAAAAGCATTAAACTGATAATTTTTAGTTGACAGTCTTTTTTGAAAAGCTACAGCTGTCTAATGGGGAAGCTGAATTTCCTGGATGGAATGTTTGTGTTGTCCTGGAATCACTTGATTAAATAATTGATGGGGATGAAAACACATCTGCAAGTAGGATGCTGAAGTCTGTGGTCTGTTTCTGGCACTCCAGTTTTTGTTGTGAATTACTCTAGTCAATACTCTCCTGAGGGGAGTTTCATCCTCTTCCCTCACTCATGCAGGAGAGTAGCCTGTCCTGAGGAGGTAGGGCAGCCCTGGTAGAGGTGCCTCCCTTTGTTTTGGTCCTCAGCTTGGGATATAGGTACCAAAATAGCCTAGTGGTCATTGTTTGAAATGATTGATGCTATGGCATGGAGCAGATCTGGAGAAGTGCAGAAGAGCCACGCAGAGCTCACGACCATCAGTGCAAAAATGTAAGTAGGTGGTCATCTACCTTGTAATGTGAGAAGTAGGTGCCAAAAGGAGCCACAGAGAGGTCTCATCTCGCTTTCCAAGAGAAAGGAAGGATAGAAGGGGACTGCAGGTGGACCCCTGAAGTACTCTGTAGACCTTCAGGGGTGGTGAGCCTTTAGGAGGAATAAGAACTAATGTCTCTATCAGAAATAGTCGATGTTCATCACAGCAACAATAACCTGGATCAAGGCCTAGTTTCTTTAATGGAACACAAAAGGATCTGCTGAGTGGTCCATTACACTTTGAGCAGTTCTTGCCAAAATCTATAGATGATGGAGCTTTATAAAGACAGGACTACTTTTCTATTGAACACAGTGAGAGTTGAGGTCTTTAAGGGGGAAACATTTTCCAAGTGTGAGCCAGATTTTCAATGTGATATTCTTACCTGGTAAATCAGCCTGGATCAGGGATGGCTAAAGTAAACCTACTGGGCCTGGATCACAAATCTGTATAGAAGTAACCAAAAGTAACCAAAAGAGATATGGCCATTCTGGTTGAGAGACACATTCATTCTTCATTTTTCCAGGTATCACCTCATGGAGCTCTTAGGAAGACTGTGCTGATTTTCAGGCAATCTACTCCTCATGAAGGAGCTAAAGAAGACACAGCAATTATGTCCTCTTCTGAGGAAGAAAATGCTACAGACCAGGTTAGTCCAACAAATATAAAGATGCTTTATATCCCCACTCCTGCTGCCTGAGCTGACTCCTCTTAGACACAGAGCCTGGCATCACAGCAGCAGCAGCAGAATTTTTGGCATTTGAGATGTCATGCAAGCTGTACTGAAAGAAAACGGTAACGAGGGCATAGTACAGAATGAGCTTCAGAGCAGCAGACTTCATGCATTATGATATTCTGTGATCTCATTTTGTAAGCAGACCTTCAGAGTCAGCTTTGCTTTACTTGACGTTATTACTATAATAACACTCATTTAGGGTACAGCTTGTTAATGCAGGATGCTCAGGTATTTGGCATTCGAGTCAATATTCCATATACATATTTTTCCCTAGCACAGCACAATGCTCATTAGTGTCATCTGCAGAAATGGACTAGTGTATGAATAAATTCAGCAGGGCAAGATCATTTCGATCTACTCACCCCCAAAGTCACATTATTTTTAAGAGGAGTTTTTAAATTCACAGGAGGCAGAGAACACTGGTCATATGAAAGGCTACCTCATTGTAATCTGTGTTGCTTTAATGAGATTAACCCTTTGGAAGGGTTTCACTGGGTTTATGACTTCTTTGCATTGAGCTCAGCAGGGTGTGAAAAAGTTCTGCTCTCTCCTGCAAACTCAATCTGAGTATTTATGAGAAAACTAACACAAGGGAAAACAACACATAAAAATCTTACAGGCCAGGAACTGAAATATATGGTCTCATTTCTGTGCCTGCATTAATAATCCATAGCACTTTTGTTCCAAGAATCTCACACCTTAGTCAATGCTGGTCACAGTTACGTTTATAGAGCCATGGGGACTCATAACAGGTCCATAAATATCTTTCCCTAAGTAGTTGTTATAAAGGTAATTAGGAAATTATTTGGCTTTTCTCTTTTATTTAGTCCTCAACCACTGAGCTGATACAAGTTATCATTGCTTATAAAGAAAATAAAATATTCCACATCATCATCATTATCTTCAATAGTAAACTTACAGAAAGACAGTTTCTCCTCCCTAAAATATTTTCCATTTTTTCCACAAAAGAGTTTTTTTCTTTTCAGAAACAATTGAAAGGAAGATTTTTTTTTCTTATTTCTTTATTTTTTATACTTTTATCATTTTAAACAAAGTGAAAAACAGACAAGGATGAGGTTAAATGTTTTATTTTTTTCTTTCAGTAGGGTAGACGATGAGATGAGATGTGGGTGTTGGATGGAGCTGGCCTTGCGGGCCAGTATTCTGGGCACCCTGGAGTTCCCCTGGACAAAAAAAATGTAGGACCAAGCATGAGAGATTAGAGTGTCCTTCACACAGTGCTTGACCCAGTGAGTCCTGGGTCCCAGACTCACATACACTTGCAGGGTACTGTGATGCTTAAATTTTGGTAGCTCTCAGGTTGCATGGTTATGTAGCCTCTCAGTGCCTCAGTTTCTTCTTTGTCAGTTAATATCCCTCTCTGGAAAGATGCCATGAAGTTGAGTTTGCTTATGCTTGGAGAAGCCAAGAAGGTGTAGAAGTGTAATCACCTATGTGTATTATCAAATGTAGAGAGAATATCTCTAAGATCTTAGAAGGGAGAACCAGGATTTTCCTCTATAACACTCCCACTAAAATATGTCTATGGGATATATGGAGGAAATGCGTAAACATATGCCCTGAGACAATCAAACCATGTTATTATTGTTATTTAATGTGAATTTATCTTGAATAGCTGCTTCGGTTGAATTTTTCAAGCAATGTTTTCTGACTGGTCTATTCCACTGCAGGTATTTCCATCAGATCAAGGCATGGAGGGAGGACTGCTGCTTGACGACCTGTGAATATAAAAAGTCTAAAAACCCTGGTGTGTGATGGACAAATGATGAAAAGTCCAGGTAAATATGCTGCCACCTTTTGTAAGGTGCTTACTGAAAACTTCCTAAAGGTGATACCCATCTTTCTACTGTCTAAGGTGAAGACTTTACTAAATGGCAGATAAACACCATTGTTCTTGTTTTCAAAATATGCTAGTGCCTCAGGATTTTCAGCTCCTCTTAAATGAGCATATAATGAGCTCATTATTTCCAATAACTTGAATGATTATTTTGAGGTAGCTGGAACCGAAAACTTCACCAATGTTTCCTTCTAATGGAGACCTGGTTCCTGCATTCCATGGTCTGTCAAGATTTGTCTAATACCCTCTTATTTACTTTAAATCAGCCAATAACACTTCGGAATTAAGGGATACAAAGACTTTTTCACTGTGCAAGAATCATAGATGGAAGCCTAGCATATCCTCATTCCAGGTTTGCATTGCCTTGATTGCATTTTCAGTATGGAACAAAGGTGCTTCTGTGTTTTTAATGTTTTATATAGATCTTAACTCTATCAGTGAGAAGGAAGGATTTAAGATGTGGATATATTACCATTTTTATAGCAGTAATACGTTAGGAATACAAAGTTATTAATTAGAACTATCCAAACATAGTGAACTAGGACTAAAAACTCGAAAAGGAAATGACACTCATAGTCACTCTTTTCTTTTCAGTTGCTCTGTCCATTTCAAATGGACATACAAAAACTTTCACATTTGCTGTGACAGGATATAGGCTTAATTCACACGGATAAGTCTATGCATCTACTGCAGTGGCAAACTTTCTTTTGATTTCTGAGGGGCTTGAATTTGGGTTCAAGCTCCTTTAAGTTGCTCACCTATTAGTGACTCCACAAACCACTGCTGAACTCCATTCTCCAACATTCAACTTCATGCTTTTAATTTCTATGCTTCTAATGAAAGGGTTGTTTACTACCAGGCCACTACCTTGAACTTACCTGGCAAGTCACTGAGAAATACAGTTGCAAAACATTCGAAATGAATAAGAGTTTCTTGATCAAAAAGGTCTTATG
>JAVCKT010007648.1:0-17488 GCA_032273925.1 Rhynchotus rufescens
TATTATTAGCCTGTTTGTGATGAATGGGTGGATATTTATGACATAATTACCTACTGAGGAAGGAAACACTATGTTGCATTCACAACTAATGTCTAGATATTGAATTTCTCAAAGGAACAGCCAGAAAAATAGTCTGAAATAGAGTTCTGAAAAGCTTATGGTGTCGACATGTTTCAGTCACAATAAGCAAAACAGACATCACACGTTTTACTAAAGATACTAAAAAACCTCTGGAAATATATACCTTGAAGGCAAGACTATTTGTGGAGAGTTGATTCACTCAATTAATTTTAAATAGAATCGCCTAAAAAAACAAACAAAAACCAGTGTACAATAAACAGTGTACAATAAAGTGTACAAAAAAGAAGTGTATCTTCTTGGATAGATAGAGGCAAAAAAGTTTGGCTTGTCTTCTGTGAATTAGAGTTAGATGTGGTAGGTTTGAGTCATAGCAGCAAAAGAAGATCAAGGTCTTGTTGGGTGTGTTTTGTTACTGGGAAAGCTGTGAGCACTAGTGGAAGCACTGGAGCTTGTCTGCAAACCAACCAAAGCCTCATAGATGAGAATTAAAAGATTCCATTAAAAGATTGCATTAAAAGATTGCACTAATTATTTAGATCTACATGCAGTAGAAGTTGCATATGGTGCTGGCAAGTGACCTTTGTTGGGGGCCCAAGCAAAGGCTTTCAAGTGCCCATTCCTTTAGCTTTTCAACCATTGCGTAGCTGTCTACAAGGAGTCATGTGGCAGACCGTGGCAGTATTTGCATGCACAGGTTGACCAGCATTTGGCTTTCTTGGTCCTAATTCTCTGACAACTGTTAAAAAAAAAGTAAAGTGGAGCTTTGCATAAAATGCAAAGGTCTGGCTCATACTATAGATACTGTGGTTTGCTCCTGTGCCACAACACAAACATGAAAATCCACACATCCACCAACATGTTGAATTGGGCCTGTTGTCACCTTTGACCATCACTGCTCCTTCAGTTGATCAGAGAACTTGTTCTAATGCCCTGCCAGTTTCAAATAGACACCATTTCTCTGCAAATTAACCTTCTGCAAAACAAAAAAAAAAAGGGCTGTTTGTTCTCACTGAATATAGACTTGACTTTGTTGTCTTTGCCCCAGCTTATTGTTTTAAGGTGCTGTAAGGTCCAAGAGTTGTCCAGTACTAATAGGGAGACCAAGACTCAATGCCTTATGATTCAGGTGAGAACCTAACATGCCTGCTGCAAAGATTAAATCATTTTGCAGTGGGAAGCCTAACATCTGCATCCCGAAAGCCTCACGATGATGGACTTTAAGGTCAGAGATGTTAAATGTTTTAGGAAATAAGCAGGAGATTGTTAACATCTGTTACTTTTCCCTCCCCGCTTTTTCTCTCTGATAATGTGTTCGTTTACAAAATACTCTTGTTAAAAGGCACCTATTGCAGTTTTGAGCACGCTAAGTTGTGTGCTGGGATTCCATTATATCATACAGCATAGACCACAAACCTGCATTCAACATTCGTAACTACATGCTTTTCAGCAAAAAAAAAAAATATATATATATATAAATATATATATAAATAAATATATATATATTTTATATATATATATATATATATATTCTGCTGGCCACATCTGCTGGCCGCCCGCACGCCGCCCGCGCGCCCGCACGGCCCCGGCTCCCGCGAGGCCCGCGCGCCCCACGCAACGCAACATTGGGAGCCCTTTCACTCTGCTTGGCTTATCTCCCTGCGCCCCGTCAGCCTCGGTTAGTTCCATTTCGGAGCAGTAATAGTGGCATCTAGTGGACAGTGGATGCTCAGGGATCTGTCCTGGAGCAAACGCTCTGCAGCCTCTAAATTTACTGGATGCGTTTGTTTTCGTTTGGGATACCCATCCATGCCCTTTGCTATGCTAATGACTGCAAGACATCCAGTTTAATGCTTAATGCAGTTATTTAAAACTAAAGATTACCCAAAAAACATAAAAAAACACCATACTTTATGTTGCCAGGATATTTCTCGGGATCCATGCATTATTCAGACAGCAAGCAAGGTGCATGGTTTGCAAGGTGCCAAGGAATGTGTGCTGGCAAGTTGCTCCTGCTGTTGTGCCAGGCATAAAGCATTGCAATAACGCGCGCCCTCAAACACAAATAAATTCTTGTAGATGCATGTTGTAGATTTAAAAGAAATCCTGCAGAAAACAGGAATGCAAAGAGTACTAAACTTGAAAAGTTTTTATTTATTAAAAAAAACAAATGGTATCAGAGTGTTGATATTCTTACAGATAATTCAGTAGGTGCATCCTTCCTAAACAGCTAAAAGGCAAAGGTACCTTATAAATTCCCCTAAATGTCAGACCATATAACAGTCCTCTGAAAGGGCTCTAGAAAGACTTAATGCCTTTCCTCTCCCTTTTGAATGCAGATATTTAAGGCAAAATGTGTATTTCCAGTCTGTTTCCAACCCCTCAAAAAAGGAAGAAAGAACAAGAACAGAAACAACAGAAACAAAATATTTCTGGTCACTGAAAAAAAAGCAGACAGTTTGTTAGTGATTATGCAAGTGCTCACGTTCAAAGATGAAAGTCCATATGCACAAGAGCATTAATCAGCTCTTGTGCAAACCCTGTGGCAGGTCTGGGATTTGCAAACTCCAGAGCCTGGAGAGCAGGCTTGGCCTGAAAAGAAGTGCTGTCCCCTCTGAAAAACCCTCCCTAAATTAAGACTTCTGACTCAGAGTACAAGGGGTCCAGGTTTAAACGCCCAGTGCTCTGTGATTCAGAACAAACAGGTGAAGCTCCAGTCCCTTGGGTGCTGTGCAGGCATCCCAGGCCAACACAGAGTAGCTTTTCCTCAGCAGAAAAAGACAGGAGGGATTTTAAGGAAAGGACATGGTAGCTGGGAAAAGAAATCAGGTGTAAATCTTGTGCTACTGGAACTAGGTAAATATCTGGGCTGGAAGCAGTGGTTTTCATCCGCATCTCCATCCATTAGGGCAAGAGGGGATGGTAGAGCAGTGACTTGAGCCACTGTCATCTCCTCCCTGGTGACTCCCTGTGCCACAAACTCCAGCTGCTGCAGCTTTGGATCAGAGTCCAAGCCAGACTTGAGGGCACCCTTGAAAAAAAAAAAGCCCAGAAGCTCTAATTCTAAAGGAATTTCTAAGAAAAAATATATGTTCCATGTAAACTGTGTCCCTTTCCTTTAAAAAGAAAAAATTATCCCAACAGCATCTCCTTATTTTTGACAATAAGTGAAGAAAGATGCAAGCAATCCCTCCTCCAAGAGGAAAGATATTTGAAATTCAAGTATAAGTCCTATTTGTCCTATAAGTGCTAAATTAGGCGATCTCATTTTATTTAGCATATTTAGACACTGTATTGCAAGATTAACAGATTAACATGCACATTTGTATTCTGCATTGCTATTGCTGATACAACCGAGACAGAAACCTGCTTCAAATCTAGAACAAGCTTTTTGTTTTTCTGGGAGAAAATCATCATAGTATGCTAAATTCTGACCAGAATTTAGCTACCAGAAAGCTAAAATTTTCTGGTTTTCTTACCATAAATACAAATTGGAGAGGAAAAAAAAAAAAAAAAGTGGTAGCCACATAGTTAAACATTGAACTAATTCTTCCTGGGAAAAGATTGAAAGTTTGTGCAATCTAACTTCAGTTTAACCTGAAGAATGACAAGAAAATGGTTAATGCCGTTTTGTATTTGCCACCTTGAAAAAGGGATGAATTATTTATGACATTATTGGGAGAAATGGAATGAAATGACAAAAATGAACAAATAGGCTGAATTAGAACAAGTTTCCTTGCAGGAAAAAAACTATTTTGAAGCTGTTGAATAGCCTCCTGGAAGAGGAATGGCAGTCTCATTTCTTAGCCTGCTTAAAATTAAGCCAGACAGAGCAACGCAGAATGAAAAACATGAGCAATTCTCTTCTACTCAAAATGCATTTATGAACAGAGGTCACTGGAGGGACTACGAATTTATTTATGGAAGCAATGAGATGCAAATATACTAATGCTTATTTATGCACACTAATTTTCCAAGTATCACTGAGATGTACTTCAGTCACTTCAAGGATCCCCATTACATTTTTGGTTGGTGCCAAGAACCACTTTGGTGCTGGCAATGTCTGCACTGTGTGATCAGACTCTAGCTGCTCTTGCATCTGTATTCCCAAGGCAGAAATAACTCGGCAAGGAAACATGCTCAGCAAAATGGATTTCTGCATTAATTTTAATTTTCTATTAAAAACAAAGTGGTGGAAGGTTTACCTTGCGATGCATGTGCACCAAGAACTTATATTTAAAGAGTTGGTTAATATGGAATTGCAGGAGATAATGTTAATGAAAATCAGGTTTATAACGATGCTATTCCTATTTGTTGATGGGATATCTAAGTAGAGTAAACTTGGGTTATTTCTAACCTTTGCAAATCTTTGTAGATCTTTTGGAAAAATAACTGTTGAGGCAAAAGCTTGCGTTTGTGATCTGGGACATTACCCGTGTGCCAGCCCAAATGCCATCTGCAGGGGCAGGGACTCCACAGCAGGGAAGTGACGTTACTCGGTCTGCGGTAGGGATGAGGTCCGTGTGGGAATACAGCGTGCAGGGGTTCATGTTTTAAAATGAAGGGTATATTTGGAAAGCATCCTGCGAGAAGCAAAACCAGATTATCTACAGGCTGAGAAAAGGCCTATGGTGAAAGGGCTTGCACAGAGGTCCGCTTGGGAAGGGGAGGAGGATCTTTGTATTCGCTTTTTGATGGAATGATAAGGGGATGGAGACTGGGAATAGGCCTGGGAGCAGATTCACATGTACTTAATTCTCTGCAGTTTTAGGCATTGTAGTTTGTAAGAACTCTTAAGATTTGCAGTCTGAAATTATGGTCAGCGTAGATCTAGAAAGCAAGAATTTTCTGCTTTTGCTCTGGGTGAAGAGACCAGTAGATGCATGGGAAACATTCAGTCCCAAATAACCTCTCCTTTTATTCACAGAATACATTCACCTGGCAGTACATATCTAACGTGCTATACATTTGAGCATACATAGAAATTGTCATGTGCTTTGTAAAAATTTGTTTGCGATTCTAAACCTGCTGTTAACTTAAGTTTGGGGACAGAATTTAGGCTGCTACTAGCTTTAAATTTCCCTGCAGTATGAGTGGTTAAGCACTGAAGTCATCTACACAGCAGACAGAATTCCTAGAAGAATAAAGAGTACACAGGAGATTGAACAGAGCATTTACACTGCAAAAGAGGGAAGATCATTCTTCAAAAATACAAAATAAAACCCTCAAAAGTTAGGACCACAGGAGCTGTAAAAAAAGAAAAAAAAAAAGGAAAAAAATCCATATTGATAGTTTTTCCCTAACAAGTGCCATATTGTATCTCTCTAAATGTCTCCCTCACACTTTATTGCTTAGGAAGTGCCAGACTCCTGCCTGGGATCTATGCAGAAAATCTATCCTCTTGTTATCCCTTCTTATATTTGAACTGAATGCTCTCCCAGCCAGCAACCATCTCTTTAAAAAAAAAAAAAAATCCAGAGAGCTAAGAAAATGGCCTGACACTGTAACCAAATCTTTCATTCTGATGCTTCTACTGGACTGTTGATATTAATAACACACAGTAAATAATACTGGTGAACCTATTGCACTTACTAGAGTAAGCCTGCATCCACATCCTTGCAGAAAGGCTTAAGCATATTTCCCCAATTTTTGTTTCATCTAAAGCAGTTTTGACCAAAAGCCATCAACCAAAATGGTCATCATTTATCCCTTAGTTTAACTTCTGCATATTTAGTAACTGCAGTAATTTTATTACGTACTTCATTTCTTTCTGTGGTATCACAGAGTCAGAGATAAGTATTAAAAATATTGGCTCCTATTTTCAGAGCTTATTAAAGGATAATGTAGGCTGAGACCATCCCATTTCGCTTCCATCCGGCATGTCACCCTCCCAAATAAAAACGTTCACCCAGAAGTCACGAAAGGGCAATCCAGAAAACAATCTGCAAATTTTAATAAATGGGAGATTTTAAAGGCTGCCCGCTAAATCTTTTGCACAAACTTCATTTGCTGCAAAGTTCATATTCTTCCTGCACCGCCGACTGCTGTCATATTTGGTGCGACTTGTTATGGGTGGAAAGATAAGCAGCGGGGCAGCAGAAAGAGGAGGTTTATCTATGGCAGCTAATCTCCTCAATCAACAGCACTCAGCTCTGCTTAACAGCCGTTGCCAAGTAACGGGGCGAGCTTTTCTTATCGCCTTCATAATGTTTCATTGACTATTCAGACGAGAATAGAAAGCTGTGACACTCGGGGTTATAAGCAGCACAAAATGAAAATGGCATATTACGGGCGATGAAGAAGAGAAATCTTTTAGCCCTCACCTTATCTGGACAGTGGCTGTTATGCCAAAAAAGGGGGAAAAAAAACAAAAACCAAAAAAAAAAAAAAAAAAAGGAAAAAAATCATCTATCATTTTCTACTCTGCTTATTTTAATATCACAAAACAAACAGGCAAATATATCTACATAAACAAGATTGTGTGTGTGTGTGTGTGTGTGTGCTGTCGGCAGGTCCTCGGTGATTCACTGATACCTCTTATGCACAGACAGAGTTTCTCAGATCCCTGTTACCTTCCCGCTTATTCTAAAGCCGTCACAACCGCTGCAGGGTGTTGAGGGATGTCTTCTCACAGTAGGTGGGATATTCGCCAGACCTTGATAGCCATGACCAGAATAAGACCATCTATGACAACATTAGCTTTCTTTAACGTTATTACTACTTCTTTATCCTGGCTTCATCTCTGCATAAATTCTGGGTTTCTGTTCAAATATTGAAGCCCTTCATATAGAGAAGAGGAGCAGCACAATCTTGCTGTGTCTCCTCTCATTATGATTTTCAGGATAACCACCTATTTCTGAATGCACATTTACTAAAACATAAATCTGGGCCCAACCAGAACCACACTGATTTGCAGCGTGACTGTATTTGCATGTTCCAATCATTCATACATTGCGTATGATCATCATTTACCAAAGAAAGGGTGGCCAATAACTAAGGCCAAGGGTGGTCAATATTTGGAAGCATTTGAGGTTGTCAGTACCTCTGAAGAACTTGATGCTACTCAGTCTCCCTCTGTACAAACTCCAATGCACTCAGCTGATATTAAGCAAATGCTTACATTTAAGCACAAATCTTACAGATGAAACTAGGAATATTTCCATGCTTAAAAAAAAAAAAAGACATTTGCTTATGCAGTTGTCTCTACTGCAGTATAAATATCCAGTGTCTTGTATATACAATAACTTAGAAAAAGATGAAAAACCTTATAGTAGTACAGCTTGTACCCCAAATGGCTTGATGAAGCTTTTTCATAAAAACAGTTGTTGGCCTTTTTTTCAGTGCAAAACAACTGCCTTCTAATCCCAAGAAAGACCACACTGTTACTCAAAAACATGCAGTTTTATCTAGACAATATGTTTACATGACACAGAGAAGGGTTTCAAATTTGACAATTTGACACCTGCCCATCTCTCTGCATTAGATATTAAATATTTTCATGTCAGTTACAATCACAACGGATGATGTAGTAGCACGGGTAGGTGACCGTAGGACCAAAGTTTCAAATCCCAATTATGTTTGCTGCAGCTTTTGGGGATACGTACTGTGATATTAGGGTGAGTCCATCACCTGAAGTAAAGTCACTTCTACAAATATTGTTTCAAAAAAAAGCAGTTCTTCAGCAGTTCATTGTGAGAATCATACCTCAAAAAATCAATTTAATTTTCTCTTCCAACAATGTATAATTGTTCTCTTACTCCTGGGCAATATTAGAAAAAGTGACAATACTTTTGAACCTTCACATCCCTAAGGGCCAGACTTTCAAAGTCGAGCACATACAGTTAAAGAAGCAAAGGAATGAAAATCAGTTGCACACAAGAGACCCAGATTTTGCGTGTGCATAAAATCAGTCACAGACACAGTATCAGTCCCACACAAAGCATCACAGGCAAGTGCAGATACAGGTAGGGTTTCCTTGATCTGAAGCCCAGCCCGAGGAGGACTGCTGGGCCGAAGGCAGGCAGTGTTTACCGCTTCTCCTTGCACTTCTCTCTCATTAGCATTCTGGTCCAAAACAGAATTTTTTAAATCATCTATCATGTTGTTTCAGTCCCTCTCATCTTTTCCACATCATGGGTGGGAAGACGGGGAAAATTTAGTGACAGAACAGAAGCCAACTCTGCTAAACTGACATTGGGAGAAAAAAATTTGAAAAAAAACCCTACAATTTTATTTTATATTAAGACACAGAACACAAGGGTAAGGACAGATCCTACTTTTTTTCTTTAAAGACTTAAAATCAGCAGGCTTTTTAGCAATAAAAGAGAATTTAGTTTCCTTTTCTGATGGATAATAATGTGGATCCATCATTAAGGTTAGCTACTCTAGTAGAACAATTAGCATCCTTTATTTTTACACACAGGCAAAGCACTTATGCCAGCTTGCTTCCATATATTTAAAGCACTGATTTCAACAGCACTCTGAGTTTGGGTTTCCCTTTTTTTTTATATCATTTTTTTTTTTTTTTGCTAGAAGGCTTCAGAATAATTTCTACAAAATCAACATGGATCATCTTTAATTACTGCATTGCAACCATAGCTATTTAAAAACCCAGTCTCAGCAAAGTAGATGACAAACATTAATGAGCAGTAATGCACACATGGTATTGTAAATGAAAGGATAATGAAAGCAATTTATTTGAAAATTAAAATATGATTAAGAATGGCAGTCTGTTCTAGGACCCAGATGCCTGCAGAAAGCAACCAATGTGCAAGCAGACCCTCATTAATTTGAAAACCGTATGAAATTGCTTTCCTTTCTGTGACAGTTTTTAATATAAAGTAACTTAACTAATAGAAAACGTGTATACTCTAGAAGCCACAAGACCTATGGAGATTTTAAGAAGTGAACACTAGAGGCAAACTCTTCAATGCATCACAAAACCAGAAACAAAGAAACAAGTAATAAAACAGTAACAACAACAACAAAAAAGCCTTGCAATTGGCATATTGCTCTGTAAATCTGTATCTTGGGCTCAGGATATGACATAAGAACTCATGAATTTAAGAAAATACATGGAGTAGCAAGGAGAACAAACCATATAAATACAGCAAAACAATATCCAACAGACAGTAATATTCAAAGCTCTTTGGGATCTGCCTCTGAGCAGTTTTCACAGTTCCTCAAAAACACAGTCGGTAGAAGGTGAGGAGTTTTGACTATTTGCAAAGCCAAACTGTAAACTCTCAAGCCTGGATCCATATCCCCCTTATCAGCTCAGTTAAATCAGAAGCCAAAGACTCTAGACATGAGAAAAACAGAGGGGTACGTCTAGGAGAGATTTTAAACTTTCAATAGGATGAATGGCCCTCTGTCAAAGCACCTCTGTACGTTGATTCTGGAACTCAAAATAGATAAATAAATTCAATTCAATTAAATGTAAATAACTTCAGAAGTAGCTTGTCAGAGGTGTCTTACGTCCATGACAAACTATTAGATCTTTCGTCTTCAAGACCCACATATAAGTTAGAACGTGCAGGAAGTCATGGAGAAAGGATTCTCGCTCTCTTTTCTTTCTCTCTTTTCTTTTTTTTTTTAATTCTTGAGATTAATTTAATTCTTTTATAATTCTTGATCAAAAAGCAAGAGCAAGAGATAACTATAGAAATTAAACATGGGCATTTGCAGAGCTCCTCTCAGGGAAATAAAGTTCCTATTAGGACATATTTCCTGTCATAAAAATCCCATTCATAAATGTATTAACCCGAACTTAAGGTTTGAATATACTACCTTCAGCTGCAAAGGAAAAACAGAATATTATACCACTATGAATAGGATTTAGTTTTCATTAATTAAATTGCTTGTATAGTGTTCTTGAGCTGGGTAGAATAAGGAAAATTAAGGAGCGGTGGTTTAAAGTCTGACATTCATTTGTTCAGAGAATCAACTGAAAAAAGCCTAGTTTCCAATGCTCCAAATCAATGTGTTTTTATTTCAGGTGGTATATTTTCCCTTCTAAATATGCTGCACAAATAAATCATTTCTCTTTCTGACTAATAGCTTCTTTCTCCCCACCTCCTTGAGTAAATTACATTTAATGTGTATAAATCACCCACACACATACCAATCAAAACAGAAAGACAAGGAAAAACAAAATTTATCAATGTGACTCTCAAACCTGAGTATTTTCCCCTGTATCTAGGGACTCAGGAGAACTTTTGCATTAAACACAGCAAGTCCTCCAAGGCGCTTTTTCATGTCTCAAACCTGCAATCTCCAGCCCTCCCTTGCTCTGAGCTTCTGGAAGGGGACACATAACATTATAATATTGCATGATCTGCTTGTTATTGCCCATAACTAATATGGACAAAGCTATATTTTCAAGCTTATGCTCAGAACGAACTGCCTAAAAATGTACAGCTCTTCCCAACTAGGCAAAATACCCAAGACAAAACTAGAATGTTTTTCAGGGTAGCAGTTGATCTGATCCGGTACTTTGT
Source organism: Rhynchotus rufescens (assembly GCA_032273925.1). Lineage (NCBI taxonomy): Eukaryota > Metazoa > Chordata > Aves > Tinamiformes > Tinamidae > Rhynchotus > Rhynchotus rufescens. Next base: position 10,578 of record JAVCKT010007648.1, read on the forward strand.
CATCATTGACAACATGAGAAAAACAACAACAACAAAACGCCTGCAGAACACTACACCTTAGCAAAAAGCTACTCCCTAGTCTGAAAATATTTGTTTTCAGTTCCCCTCTTGGTATCCCACAGTGTCTCACTGCTTTTGCTATAACTAAATTTTACAAAGATTCTTTGAATTTTCAGCTTCTAATTATCTCCTCTCTGTCCATCAAGCCAATCACTCAAAACATCTTAAAAACCATTCCGATCTCTGCCTGAACAATGTTACTTTTGGGTAGGTGACAAGGGCTAATCATCAATGAAAAAAAATACAAATAGAACCAATGGCTGCTTAAAAATATATTTTAATCCTTAAGAAATCCACTGGGATATTAACAAAAGGTGGTTTTGTCTGCAAAAAGGCATTAACATAGCCATTTATAAAACTAATAGGAAAGCGAGCACTGCTCCAGTAATAATGAAAGTACACTGCAGAATAACATTATGGAAATAGGATACCAAATTGAAGAATTGACCTTGGGGCCCTGGCTTATCCTGGATGAAGATGACTTGCAAAATGAAAATTTGGCTGTAATTTTCTCTTGCTTTCCCTAAAAGGTTGAAGGCATTTCTATTCCAAATGAATAAAATGTCTGTTAATTTCCTAGCATTAAGTAGGATGTTCTTAAATATAGTCATTTAAGTGTATTCAAATACATTTTCAAGTCTTTTTTTTTTATTCTTAGAAAAACAGAACTGCTCTTCTGTCATTTATATTATAGTCAATTTCTAAGAGTTAATTTTTAAATCACTTCAGAGGAAGAAGTACTTGTTACAGCTAAATCATTTGGATGCACTACACTTGCGTATCAAGCATTTATCCTTGATTTCACAGGATCCATTGGTCTTAGCGTTTGACATCAACAGTGAAAATGAAAAATATCATAGATGTCATACTACAAATATCTGCATAGAGTATAGTCCTTGAAGGTAACTAGAATATCTTAAACAGTACTTGGAACTAAAGAAGAACATGAACTACCAGCTCCACAAGTCTTCACAGCAGCAGTTTTAATTTTTAATATTGCAGTAGTGTATATAGTAGCCTTCTCATCAATTGATCAGGGAATATGTTTGTCATATGAACATATAAGAAAACATATATATATGTGTATATATATAAAAATATATATAATGTTTATATATATATATATATCTGTATAAAAAAAGAAAAAACTCTTCCCCAAAAGACATTACAATCAAAAATGAGTATTGTGGTGTTCGGATATGGATGCACAAGAAAGAACTAGGCACTACCAGTCCAACTGACAAGTAATGCTATAAGCAGCCCAGCCCCCTTCACGCCCTGTATATGTTTGACAGAGGAGAATTTCAAGAGGGAATCAGAAGGACAGCTATAAGTTGGCTTACGAATGGTTACAAACAGCTTCTGTCAAACATGGAGGATATAAAGCAGAAGAGCATTGGGGCTATTGGAAAATGAACACAAGGAAGATAAAGCCTGACATAATTCATAAAGTAGAAACCAGAATTAAAACCTGGATTGCTTATAAGAAATAAGTCTAATATATTCTGATCCTGTACTCAAGACGAGAAAAATTCTAAAATCCTGTGTATTTTACCAAGTTTTAAGTTAAAATATCCCTTTTTTTCAAAACAGCATTTTGTGCTACATACTCCTATCTTTTAGTGTTACAGATATTTTTTTGTAATCAAGGAAAAATATTGAAAATTCTTCAGAAGTTCCTAATATATTACAAAATATTAGCTAGTAACAGCTAATCAAGCTTTCTTAAAAATTATTTTAATTTTTATTGATGTTATTTAACAACTGACTGATATTTGATAGATTGCTTTACAACAGAGATAAATTAATACGATTTATATTCAGTGCATTCATCAAACCAAACTCACATGCTAAGAGAGAGGCTGCTTTTTACCATGACAGCTAAATTAAACTGTGCTACAGAATATTCTTCACAACGGAATTTGGTCTGCATTGATACAGTAGTTTCTAGGATGCTTTATTCCTCACTAACACTCTCCCACATCCTAACACACAGCTCAAGAGCGAGGACATTTCAAGGATCATTTACCAGAGCCACGTCACATAGTGACCGCTGACCTCAAGTGCCACTCAGACCCAGGCCAGTGATCCCTAACAATTTCTGGAGTCCATATGCCTACATATATTTAAGCATACAGCATAAAGAGTAGTGGATATGGAGTCCTTTAAGACTTTTTTCTTTAGAAAGCCCAGGTATCTCAAAAGATCAGAAGTGAAATTTCATGTATTGGATGGAATAGCAACTGAGTTCAAAGGTACAAGATGAGAAGAATGAAAGGAACTTCCTCTGCATTACACGTCACATGCTTCCTTTGATAAAAATATGTCAAAGTCTGTCTTCAAGAGAGTTATCAGAAGCTTTGAAGTTTCTATCTGGAAGGCTGTTCCAGAGCCCAATGGTTTGGAAAGTTCCTCTGCTTCTGAGTCTGAATTTATCCATGGTTAGTGTATATCTATTTATTCTCATGCTAATACTGGCCTTTAGCTTAAATAGCCCTTTTCTTTCCTTGGTATTTTTATCAATAATACACTTAAAGATATCATCTGTACTATCACATATCATCTGTATATCCAATATAATCTCTCAGGCTTAATCTGCAAGTCTAAATACAATGTGTCCCTCTAGTTTCCACACTGATGAAAGTCTCTGTTCTCTAGGCTTGCTATCTAGCCTTTCTGCTACATATATTGTGGTTTCCACTAAACCTTCCTGAATTCAGCTAACAGAAAATATCTGTATGAGTATTTGAGGCAATACCTTGTTATGGAAGCGTACACTGCTACTTACTGCTCTGCTACATAGTCCTAGATTCACACTAAAGTTGTCCATGGTCTTTCAAAGCAACATCATGGCAAGAATGTGCAATCATCCTGCTATTGATAAATGCATTCAGGCCCTTCTCTCCCTCTACCATTTCCAGCTAAGAATTTTTCAGTAGAAGCCTTATTAGTCCGCAACTATGACCTTTCACTTTGTATTGCTCATGTGACTCTATCAGTCTGCTTCTCAGCACTATATTTTTTCATGTGCAATAATGCAGTTCTCTTTTTATAAAAGTAGTATTCCAATTTTATGTCAGTACGCTCTTAATACTTGTACTAAGATCATTAATAAAAATATCAAGTGACATTTTTTCAAAATTAATCTTTCAGAAATTCTTTTACTAGGCTCAGTCTAAGCACTTCTTTCATCAGAACTACTCACTGCCATTTTCTATTAAGATGCCTCTCTATTCACGCTAGTATTCCTTCCATAGTCGGCACACACTAAACTTTAAAGTTTCTTATATAAAATGCATTATTGAGGTCCTCTGGCATTGTCCCCAATTCTCTTGACTAGAAGGTTAGACCTCTGTCAAAAACCAAACAAAGGTCAGTGTGGTATGATGTCTCTTGAATAGATCTATATCACTTTATCTCTTTAACCTTAAATTGCATATTTTACTGAACCTTTCCCTTAAAATCCATTCTGATTTGTGCATGCTCCTGGGATCAGATTTACAAGCACGCATTTGCTTGGATCATTTTTTCTGCCTTCTTCAGCTAATAAGTGGTGGTGCCTTCTCCTCCACCCGTTGCGGCTGGGTGTGCAACAGTTGCTGCCAGACCCCTCGCCCTGTGTGCCAGCTCCTCCACACAACTGTGGGGAAGATTATTCTGTCCTCCACAGAATCTGGCAACTAGTGCTTTGAATGGCTTTTACTTCAGTTATGCTCATTTCCATTTCTAATATTGATTACTCATCTTAGTTAACATCAATCTTATTAAAAATTGAGGCATAGCTTTCATATAAAGCCTTTGGATTGCCTCCCTTGAAAATGCTTATCAGCAGGATGGCAAATCTTTTTCTGCCTTTATCATCTGGAGTAACAACTGGTTATTGACAATTTTACAGATTGGTTGTTTCTCTGTGTATCCCCTGCCCATTTGCAAGACCACATTTTGAGTTATTAATTGCAGAAATGCATTTTAGTAATACCTGATCTGAGCAGTCACAAGTAACTAGACAGCAGAAACATACATATGCTCTGATAACAACATTAATTTCTCCAGTCATATTTAAAAGCCTCATCAGGAAAGGCTTAAGGAGCAAGTATCTGGAGAGGCCTGGTACCAGAACGGTGTCTCTCCAAAGATAGACAAGGCTAAGAGAGGAGCCCCGTGTCCTGGGGCTCTGAACAGAATCCAGCATTTCCCATGCAGGTTCCCATTCCTGCTCCCTCTGAATCACCACTTGGCCATTTCCAAAATGCAACATCCGAGGCAATGGCAAGGCCAACGTGCAGTCCTGCACACCCACCAGCAGCCACCTCATTTACAGTACTAGCTGGCTAATATTTCAGACTTGGAGATCCATGAAAGCAAAGGTTATTACTGCAGCAAGTATCATTTTCATGCTTTATTTACATATGGTAGTACTCAGCACTGCTTTTGATTTGAATGACACCTGCACTTTCTTGCAAAAGTTAAAATTGCAAAAAAAGGCAACACTTGTATGGAGGGAACTGCAAGTATTTCTCTTATCTTTATATAATTCACTGCCACAAAATTCTCTTACGTCAAAGAGTTTTTTAAAAAATGTTTGAGTTTTGGTTCATGCAAATACAGAACATACAAATTCCTAAATATAATTAAAATATATGAAGCCTGTCTGTCATAATTCAGAGTAAAAGATTAGCACAGTAATCAGGAAGAAACTTCTAAAATCTGCACTGGGATTGAAGTACATATTGGTTGTTGAACTTAAAATTTTTCCTTTTTTGAAATTTTTGAGAATTTTCAGTGATAAAGAATACTTTAATTCCTTGCTGGTTTGGCATTTCAAAGACAAAAAGAAAAAAAAAAGAAAAAAAAAGAAAAAAATTCCAAAGGTTTGTTAAAAATCTGAGCTACGGAATATTTTCTATTTCACTTGAATAGCATTTTATTACTAGAGTTAAGCTCAAAATCTAACTAAAACAATAACAGCAAAAAACCATGAAAAACAGAACTGACAAAAATAAATGGCACAAAAAGCTCTCAACTCTCTTCAGTGCTCAGAATGGAGAATTAACATATTTATTGAATTACATTGGCAATGAAGACAGCAATATATTGAAATTCATTGATTTTTTTTTCTCCTGACTTAAAAGCAACACAGATGCTTATTACAAAACAGCGGTTCTTCTTCTCATTTTTATCAACCCTTTTTTAACAGCCACTGACATTGACAGTTGCAAGCTTAATTGTACATTCAGCGTGCACTGTTAATGACATTAGATAAATGGATCACATCAGAATGCCGTACAGTCAAAAGAGACCACGTGCCAATCTTGCAAATTTAAAATCAAACAGGCAACTCTGTAGACCCTGACTCTTCAAGTTGTTTATCAACTGCATACTAGAGAATATTTTGAATGTCATTAGACATCAAAAGATGAAAGATGTGCCTACCGCAGCCCATGTTCCATTTGCACAAGGAAATTTAATTACATGTTATAACTATGCTGTCTTAGAACCATAGTAATTAAAGGGGTACAGTGCATTTCTTTTTTTTTTTTTTTATTCATTATAAAACCTCATTTTCCAAAGGCTCAATGCAGCCATGCAAATTTACGCCCTTAGGAAAGGGAGGAGCCTGTCAAACAGTGATTCTTGCTGCAACTATGCTGAAAAAAGCAGACACAGGTTACGTGCAGCATTGCTGATGCTGCTGTTAGCTGATACGAGAATGAGTGTAGAGGGTCTTTTCTGCTGCAGTATACAAGAGCTCATATCAATAATGATTCGAAATATGACTTTATGTCAACAGGGTGCTTGCACACATCTCTGACCAGGTCTCTCAACAAAATATCCTCAGCCTAAGGCTGTCAGGAAGGCGACTACAAGGGTAAGCAGCCTCCAAGGAATTAAAAGCCCCTTGGGATGCAGGAAATCAAGGTCCTTAAGCAGCAGGGTGTTTCGATAAAAATTTTCACCTATGTGGACAGCTGCAAATTACCCTCTTCTCTGTGTACCTGGGTGTGCGGGCAGGAGCCCAGGGCTCTGCAGAGGCTGTTTAATTGGCTGGCCATAATCCACAGGAGTGGGCATGGGAGCCGGGAGAGGTGCCCAATTAACACGTCTGGCAGCTTTCCTGGTCTCTCTGCTTTCCAGCCCTGCCCCCATGAGTTCTCCTGGCACCACAGATCCAGCCGAACATCTTCCTATAGATGCAGTCGCGTGGGATGTACAGATGCATATCTCAGATGTATACATATGCAATGAAAGAAGCACGAGGGTTCCTTCCCAAATGGTCTCTCTGGCAGTAGACTCATGCATGCCTGGATTTCCAGAGAAGAGAGAAACAAATCCATAAGATTGTTTTTCTATAATCTGTTCAAGATTCATGTTGCCTTCATTCACCAAAAATTCATATTCTCTCTTTTCTTAATGGAAGATTACAGAAAAGGTGCTAGTGACCATTGTGCAGGAGGTATAATCGCATAACACCTATTGCTTCCCTTGATGCAGTGCAAGGTGCACAGGATTTCTTTGCGTGTGAAATATTGGACAAATGCTTTCTTCTTAAAGCAAATATACAAAATACAGTTGCATAAGGCAGCAATAAAAATGACTTTACCCTCAATCCAATGAATTAGGCATCTATCTTCTAAGAAGCACTCATCCAAGGTAGCAAAATCCCGTGATAACCATCAAAAGCAGCAATTTAAGGACGGAGCATTGCCTTGCTCCTGCACTCCTGCAGATCTAAGACTTCTTTTAAGCTCTTTCTTTTCTTTCTTTTCTTTTTTCTTCTTTTCTTTTCTTTTCTTTTCTTTTCTTTTCTTTTCTTTTCTTTTCTTTTCTTTTATTTTCTTTTCTTTTCTTTT